>CAWUFW010017868.1:0-245133 GCA_963921515.1 Calotriton arnoldi
GAAGTTACGTATTGCTATGGAAAATGTGCTGTCTGTATTTGTCTGTGTCCTAGTACGCGATGATTTAGTTACATTAAAAAATTGCCCACCTGATGTCTGGTAAAGAGACGTAGGTTGTGAAAGTTTGTCATTCTAAAATGTGGGTTGTGGTTCTAAAACGTTTGGGAAGCAGTTTATTAGGCTGTTCTAGGCAAGCTAAATGTGCCAATTTACGTTTAGCAAAGATTATGGTGGGTAAGAGCATACGCCCTGGTAACTTAGAAGCAGTGCCCCAGTGTGCAGAGTTCAAAAACCAGCATCACCAAACCACAAACATTTGGCAGTAATCACCCAAAAAGAGGAAATTGATAAAAAATTGTTGTTTACCATTATTTACCATTAAAATATTTAAAATGGTAAATTATACCTATTACTAAATACTTCTGTATTAATACAATTTAAATTGAATCTATAAATGCCCCCCTTATATTTTAAAGCACTAAATTTAATGAATGACACAAAAACAATATTATTCCACTTCTAATATTATTTAAGTTCGCCATTATTATTTACCATCAACCTAATTTTATGAATCAAACATGCTTCAATACAGGGCTCTAAATTACTAACATTGTTGAAAGTGCTTATATTGGCTATAGCAGATTTGCTATTAAACCTCCAGTCCAGTCACAGAAACTTTAGGAAAGTGCATACATTAGGAGAGTCTGATATATTATTCTATCTCCAGTCTCAGTAACATTGGGGAATGTGCAAAAATAACGGTGTGCACAGCTTTACTATTCATAAAAGTGTGTATATTTGGGGAAGTCAGGTTAACTATTCTGCTCCAGTCCCAGGAACATTAGGAAAGATGCATATATTGGGAGTGCCAGATTTACTATTCTCATTCCAGGCCCATAAACATTGAGAAAAGTACATATTTTCAGAGGGCCAGAGATACTATTTTAACTCTGCTTCCAAAAACATTAAGGAATGACCAAAAGCAAATAAGCTCCGATTTACTATTCTTATCCAGTCCCACAAACATTGTTGAAAGTGCGATTATTCGGTGTTAGGTTTACTTTTCTACCTCCAGTCACATAAAAATTGAGGAAAATGCGAAAATAGAGGGGTAGATTTACAAATCTAAATCCTGACCCATAAATACTGTGGAAAGTGCATACATTGGGGGCATCATGTAGATATTTCTAACACCAGTTTCACAGATAGTGAGCAAACTCATCTAATTGGCAGGTAACTGAACAATTCTAACTCCAGTCTCACACACATTGAGGAAAATGTCCACATTTGTACTGAAAAATAAACCTAATTTTATCACAATTTTAAGGTATTTATAAACTAAATAATTAACACATTAATTTACCTTGAACTCCAACTTAATTAATACATTTCATAATACTAAAACACTACCAACCCAATCCCCCGTACATCCCACAATCCTTAAAAAATGAGTCATAAAAAAGAAACATAATGTGTAAAGACAAAAATAAGAAACGCATAACTTATTTTCTTTAAAAAATAACAATAATTTAAAAATGTAATTATACACTTTAATTTTAATGTTGCATATACATTAAAATAATTAATCTAGGCAACACCGGCACTCTATCCCTCCGAAACAAATAGACACAGGGCTATTGCTTCCCTTCCTGTGGTGATGGGGCAGAGCAGTGGGTGCCAGTGCCAGCTAAAAAGATTAACCAATCAAGCCAGAGAGTCTCTTGAAATTAAGTGCCCACATCATACAATGATATAGCTGGAAAGGAGGTCCACCTAATGTCATGTGCAATAAAACATCTATCAGTTCATTGAAAGTATCCAAGAATTAAACAATTCAAATTGTGAATAGAGTACATCATCTTCCCCAGCTAATCAGTGTGTTTCTTGCATGGCATGGCCCTTTGTCAGGGCGTCACGAGGGCACTTCAAAATGCCAAAAGGAGAAGCGAGCATCCAAAGTGAGTTTATATCATCTTGAGAAATGTCTATTTCTTGTTACAAAGTCTAATGGGTAGTTAAATGAAGTGATTACTGTTTCACAATAAGGCTACATTTTGCCACCCAAGCGTGCTTACTTAGTCTTGAGAGCACACCCATGGGTATTATTCTTTATTCTTCATTACGTATTTCAAATTATCGTAAAGGAGTAGCATTAATGCATTCTGGGGAATGACAGTCAAAACACAACATGTTTGTAGAATACCTCCCTAAATCAGAACAAGTTACAGGATTTACATTTCACAATTCCTCTGATTCTCACTCATGCTATCACAGGTTCATGAATAGAGTTCAGAAAATTGCTGCTAATACCTGTCAAATATAATGGGCCCAATTTACAAAGGCAAGGTTTGCAAGATTATTTCTGGGAATTTGCGAACTGCCCCATTTTTACTGATTAAAATGCCCCTAAGGTGGAGTGACTCATACGAGCAGATGTTTAGTTAAACACATTTTCTTTAGTTTTTGACTCATACAATTTTGTTATTCATTCCCAGGGGGAAGACACGGATGCTACCGCAGAAACTAAGGCCGCTCTTGTCTTCAGTTAATCAATTGGCATAAAAGAAGTCATATTTGCAATTAATAGGAGCACCATGGGAAAAGGGCCTGGATGGTGTCACAATGGACATTTGTAAAGCAAATACTGAGCTCTGGGCTCTAATAATTACTAATGTATTACATGCTGCACTAATCTGTCCAGTTCCTAAATCCTGGAAGGAGGCAGTCATAGTCCCAATTTTTAAGAAAGGGGATAAGAATCATCCAAGCTGCTCCCATCTAATTTCCTTACCAGACTGCTCTACTCAAATTTTGGGCAGGGCTTTTCTGTCAAAGTTAGAAGTATGGGCAGCAGAAAATAACATATTATCCATGGTCCAATTTGGGTTTCTGTCAGGAATTGGCACAGTGAAGCAATGCTTGAGTTTGTCTCTTTTAATGGCGAAGTATCTTATAGCCAGGAGAAGTGCCCTACACATGGTGTTTATAGAACTCTGCTGCGAGTTTGACAACATAAATCTGCTCCAAACTGTGAACAATGCTGGAACATTTAGGGATGGAAAGGACCCTTGTCTCATTACTTAGACGTCTACGCTGGGCTACATCCGCTAAGGTACGTTACTGCCTGGATGGGCAATGTACTCCTTTGTGTAACTCTATATCAATGCGGATTCCCTCCAAAGGGAAGAATTTTTTTTTTTATGTAGGCTTTTATCTATACCCTGAGCACTGCAACTTATATTTCTCATACTGAGGTAGGATTGGAATATTTAGAGGATGCCTTAAGGATTTCATTTTTGCCGGTGTGGATTAAGATTTGGCATATGCCAGAAGCAGGTCTTTTGAGATTCACAGTCAGGGAGTGCATAGCTTTGGACCGAATAAACAGGATTCCATGGCTTGCCTATATAAAACACAGCTTTTCTTTGATAGGAGCCCCTGAGGTTTTTATCAATCTAGAGTCTCTGGGTGGTCGAGCTAAAGAGCGTTAACCACCTGTTTTTTAACTGTCACTCCAGGATGCATGTTGGCAAAGCAGACGGTTGGAGCCTACTCTGCGCTGATTGCGACACCAACGCTTGGACTGTATTTTTTTACAGTACATGATACACATCATAGGTTTTATCTTACCCATTTGCTGTTATGTACGTTGCATTTTGTGGTAGTGTTTCTAGCACAGGGATTTGGTTTTCGACATCCTGAAATGTCCATGTGATAACCATTCGCCTCAGAGCATGATGCACTTATTGTTGTTTTGCACTTTATATAATTCCATCCATACTCATTCCCTTGTGCCTTTCAAGCGATTAATATTAGGAATTGTAGGTCGTGCATGTTGTGTTTACAGATACTAGGCTCCCATAAAGTCATTAATGCAGTAGCTAGTTACATAAGATCTGCATTAATTGTGAGAAAATGATATGGAGGGGTAAATTACTTGCAGTTGTCTAAGGGTATGTATGGGGGTTCAGTTATCAATTCTGCTCATCTTTTCCCTTTGACTGTTATTTATATTCACCTTTTTATTGTATATAGTGCAAGGCAATGAGATGTGAAAACCATTATCCGCAGAGCACAATGCTCTTTGTAATTTTGTATTTTATATAATCTCCTGCACATTTCTTTCTTGCACCAACTTTTTGAGTGACTAATGTTAGAAATCATATGTGTTTAGAGAAAGTAGTTCTCGATTAAGTTATTAATGCATTATTTAAACATATCACATTAGTTTCAGCTGTGAAGAAGTTATATGGATAGGTAAAGTAAATGTAGTTGTTGGAAAGTACTTAGAGGGGGAGGCTTATGCATCAATGTTTTGAGCTTTTTATCTTTCATTGTTATTTTTATTAAACTTACTTAATGTATAAATTGTTAAATTATTCATTCTTTTAAATGTATCCTCAGATTTGTCATATTTCCATTGGGGAAACAATTTATGTTTCGTTGTTATAGAGTCAAGAATGATGTGTGCTTTTATATTTAATTCTTTGTGCAGTAATTTATTTTTTGTATTCTTTTATGGCGTATTCCCAAACAAAGAAATGTTGATGATGATGATGATTAGTTCTACTCATGTGTAGATCTACCCCTACACTTAGGTGTAAATCTCCACTTTTTTGCTATTTTACCTCTGAGTAGAGATTTACATCTAGATGTACACTTAAGAGTCTTAGGGGCCCATTACGATGGCGGGCGGAAGCACAACCGCCGTGCTGGCGGATGCAAAAACCACCAGTTACCGCCGGCACGCAGCAGTCCACACGCCCGCCCAATTACGATGCGAAAAGCAGGCCAAACACCGCCGGCAAGCCAGCAACACCGTCCGCCATCAAAGTGCGCCCGCACACGTAGCGGCGCAGCACAACTGACACACACCGTCCGACGAAACACGTCCCGCCCGGCGCATAAATTACGATGCCGCAAACAAACGGCTCCCACGGCAAAGAGACACCGCACGTGAAAGAGAGGCGGAAACACGGACGCAGAGCACGGACAACGAAGAAGCGGCACCCCGGGCATGAATCCAGCACTGCAGGCCCTTCCCATGCTTCTGCTGATGCACCACCAAGGACGCAACGTACCGCGGAGACGCAGGTAGGCACACACACAACAAGTGCACGCAAACAGCGCACACACTGCAAGGGCGGAAAAAGCGGACAACCCCCCACCAGCGCGTGCACACTACACATCCACCATTGCATCCACATATGACACACAGGCCAAATCCTAACATCGCGGAACACATGTGTACACACCACCTGGGACTAGGAACCAACGACCCCGTCACGGCCCCAAAGCGCCGATGACGCCGCCACCCATGCGCACAACGCAGAGGCCAACCGCAGCGCCATGCATGCGTCGCACACAGACACAGGGACACAACCAAGCAGCACACACATCAGCCCCACCCCGAACGCACATGACACGTGACAGGCCGGCCACAGACATGTCCCCAACGCCACACAACCGACGCACACATGTCAGTGAAGACATGCAACTGCAGGACACACCCCAGTGTAACAAACATGGCGAAGCACACAGCGGCGGCAACACCAACTAGGAGAAGCAGGGCCCCTTCGGGAAGAGGAACGCCAGTACCACACTGAAAAACCCATACCACCCTGCACATATGAACAAGACACATGAAACGGAACACCAAAGAGCCCGGGGACCGACAACAGGTGGCCCAAGAACAACATCCACACACAAGGCCCAACGCAGAGCGGAAAGGCAGCCTGCCGCCCACACAAGGGAGAGCAGACAGCACTGAATGACCTTCCATTCCAACACCGAAACCACAGCCCTACGACAGAAGCCGGTGAATACAGCCATTGTCCAAGAATAGACCAACACAGGCATGCCGAGGAGACCGACCACAGGGCAGATAGCGCATATCACAGAAGCACACAACGGACGGGGAAGAAAGAAGAAAACACTCCCCCATGTCGGCCACATGCAAGTTAATTGGAAGGAGTCACACAGCACTGACCTTGAACTGTCTGAGAAGCATGTGGGAAGAGGGCCCGTGTCCTCCAAACAAGCCAACAGAACACAAGTCCTGTCTCCCCACGACTACACAGAGCTCACAGCAACCCCGGAGCGTGCACATTGCAGACTGCACACACAGCCGGAGCACGCCACCTCTACGAACCGCTGCGAAATGGCAACCGCAACACACCTACCCAACTACGCCGAACAGCTCAAGCTGTACCAAACCAACACGATACATACATTGGGATGCGATCTCCTGTCCCTGCTGAACGTAAGTTACCGACTGACTTACCGCATCACATTGTTCAGCTGCGTCATGCCCGGCTTCTACTGTCGGAGGTGTCCCTACCAGCATCCCGTCGAGATATGCCTCTCCAACCCGGCATGTCTGAAGGCGGACCTGCTACCACTACTCCTCCCTCTGGACGCACACGACAGGGCCTGCTCTGCCTATGGGGGCATGGCGTATGTGGCCAACATCGCACGCGCACTGAAATGGAACCACTGTGCCTCCACACGACGGATCATCGAGAACAGCTACATCGAATGTCACCCAGCATGCCCCATCATGGTCCTCCAAGGGACAACCTACGAACAACACCTTGACAGCCACCATCCGCTTCATTGGCTGGCAAACATGTACACCACCAATGACATGGAAGCCCTGCTGGACGGCATCGCATACCTGACAACCTGTAAATACGTCGGACCACAACGCAGGTTCCCCGAGTGACCTATGAAGTCCAACCCCGCACCCATGCTCAGCTTCCGCACGGACTGGCCAGTCACCACCACAACAGCCATACCAAACGACCGGCAACTGTAACCACACCATCAACGACATCGCCATGACATCGGATATGACCGGGACATGCACACTGTTCCCCATCACATCCAGGAACACCGCATGCATCGTGGGAGGCAGTGGCATGGGCTCTGTGCATCGCACCCACATGGACGGAACTGCACGAACAACCAGGACACGACATGGATCCAGCGCACATGGACACACACACCGCTCAGTGGACATGAATAGGTCGCCTGGAGTCTGTGGGTGCTGCACCCCTCCCACCCCCGCCCCGGGAATCCCATACCAGGACCTTTGCATGGACGACAAGTGCATACAACAACAACACGACCCCAGTGACTGTGACATGTCCAGTAACCACCACAGTGCAACAACAAGTGGCACGCCGCTGCATGCACGCAAGCACATGCCCTGATGTCATCTCACATGCACGCGTGCATGAGGAACAACCGCAGCAAACCTGTCACATGGAACTGAGATGGACTGTGCCCATGATGCCAAGCGGTCTGGTAGGCTACATGTATACCGTCTGTGTCAAAGTCCGCAGCTCCGCAGCTATACGTAAATGTACATTAGCACAGCCTTGGCCAAGCAGATGTAACCCCACACCCTATCCCATTTGTTATCATGCTCAGTATATCCTCAACATGTATTCCGCTGCCAGTAGTGTCCACTATACTGCATCACAGAGGACAGAAGACTCAATATAATGTTTGAAACCAGAACTGTCTCCGCTGACTCATTTCACAAGTACGAATGAGAGAGGATGAGAGTATGTGAAGTACACGGCAGTCGTGACATGACCATGTAGTCCACTGGTATTGGATGTCAACGCAAATGAGTAGCACTACTGTGGAAGACACACATGTGTCGTGTGAAGTCGTATGGACGCAGTGCTCAGGTGGGTGGGTGCGACGGGTAGATGCGCACATGCCAAGTTGGAGCACGCCGTGTTGGGAGGGCTCATGAACAGTACACCACCGCTTCCCTGGGCATTGTGAGAGGACACCTGTCGGGGGAGTGAACACGTGTGTGCACAGCAGCCGGGCACACGTACAAAGCGGTACCAGGCGCACCTCAGCCCACCCTCTGTGGACAAGCTGGATCCTGTTGTGCGCCCGCCATGCCCCTTGACAAGGCACACACAGCCCCAGTCGACCAGGTGTAACCCCAACATAGTCAATCCGCACAGGCGATACAGGGCACGGGATGGCAGTGGAGCATGGTGTGTGAGAGGTCTCCTCGCGCTCCTCCTGGTCATATCACGCAGGCAATAGAACCTCAACGTCTAGCATGGCACAAGTCAAATGGAAGTGTAGGGGGACGCACCACAGCACGAGCAGCACTGACGTCACGGGAGGTGGCTCGCACCATCCCATCCATTGCCCATCATACCAACCACGCCACATGCCATTGCGACTAAGTGCAAGCGCGTGCGCCACCACCCCCGAGCCCTCCCCAGAGAGGCCAAAGAGTGAATGTGTGGGCCATCAGCCACAGACGGACGCGGCCTGGCCGCAAGGGCAGCCACAGCCACTGGGTGTCGCAGGTGGCGGATCCGGAAGGCGAAGACTGTGATGCATAGTCCATGCAGGCCGGGTCTCCATTTGGGGCACCACGCAGGTGGACGGCGTCCCGCCACACATCATACCCTGAGACAGCCCACTCGTGCAACTGGACCCACACATACACTCCTTGCCCTCTCTGGTGCGAGCTTGGGGCTGCCTGTGCAAGCGCTAGCCTCGCAGGTGAGCATGCATATTGGGGGGCGAGGGGAGGACATGAGGGCTGGGGCGATGATGACTGTATCACTGTCAGTTAGTACAAGGGATGACCCAGATGTGGAAAGGAAGAGACGTGTCCCGTGTGTACTGCAACTAGTCGCCAATCCAACTACCCCCCATGTCCGGAATGTAAGCCCGCACCTAGGCCCGCCCATCCGCCACATCGAACATACCACCAGCACGACAACCTTCCCATTCGAAACACTGACTGGGGGTGGCGACCAGTGAACAATCATGTGTAGCCTACCCACGCGTACATGTGGGCCCTCCATGATCCATGTCACCTGCGGCAAAGACATGACATGCGCAATGAGGGAAGTGAGGAGAGCGGCCCGCCCCACGCGCAGAAGGTGCATCAGCTCCACAGACCCAGCAGCGAGTCCAGCAGGGGTCACATGTGCAGGGGCAGCTGTGCCTGGTGTGAAGGCACATGCATATAGACAGCACATCGACCAATGTGTAGTCTGCCCACATCCACAGTCCATCATCATGCGGACATAGGAATTGAACACAGGGCAACACATATTAGTTGGTGCACCCACCGTGACCAACAATGCGCAATCATCGACGTACCCGCCCTGTGCATGGCCCCCCACCCAACGGAGGCACATCCAGTGCCACCATCCCACACACACAAGCCTTCCACGGAACATGCTGTGTCCAATGGTCAGTACAGAGTCAGCGCCCATCTGGTGGATCCTGAACAGGAGACACATGCACACACATGCCAGCTCCCACTATGTACGTCTGCCACCTTGCACGTGCAATGCAACCTCTCACCTGTGACGTGTGACTGCAAGCACACAGCCGTCTTGGCATGGGGCTGTCAATGTGGACACCAGTCAATGTTTCGGGAGCTGTGATCCGTACAGTGCTGTACATAGGGTGCAGTGCTGACACCTACTACTGTCTCATATCCCCTCGTGCCACAGGTCCCACTTGTATTGGCCGCTCAGCCCGTGCCCACATCGTCGTCGTCGTGTGCCATACTCATCCAGCCTCGGAAGCAGTTCCATGCTCAGCAGACACTCATGTTGCCGTGGCGTTGCCGCTTGACGGATATGCAGTCAGTCCCCATCAGCACTCCCCGCAAGTCATTGGGGCCTAGATCCCCATGTGCATGCACATGGCAGTGGTATGTCTCACTTACCATTGCCATTGTTGGGAGACCTGTGGAAGTGTATTGTGGCCGTGCCTTCCCAGCTTGACAGCTGGGCTGTGGCTCATGTGCTTGCTCAGTCATGTCAGTGATGTGTATGCGAAATTGCTATGTGCCGTGTTGCTTTGACATGTGTCCTCTGCCATTTAACCCAGGCGGAGACCGAACATTGACCGCCCATACCAATTGCTGGCGGACATGGACGATACAGAGGTAATCAGGAAGTTATGGCTGGACAGGCCAACTCTGCATCGACTGTGTGCCATGTTAGAGCCCCATCTCCGTCCCCGCAGGGTGTATCTGACTGCTGTCACCCCCACGGCTAAGGTGATGGCCGCCATGCATTTCTTCGCCACTGGGTCATTCCAGCACACAGTGGGCAGTGGAGGAGGGATGTCCCAGCCCATGTTCAGCAAGGTGCTGAGGGATGTACTGGCAGCCATGATGCTGTACCGGAACAGGTACATCAGATTCCCCAGGGCTCGTGAATTGGCGGCAGTGAAGGGTGCATTCTATGCCCTTGGCAGAATCCCACACGTCGTGGGAGCCATTGACTGCACTCATGTTGGCCTTGTTCCACCACAGGCCACTGAGCACCTGTACCGCAACAGGAAGCACACGCACTCCCTGAATGTGCAAGTGGTGTGCCTTGCGGACATGGTGATCACCCACGTGTGTGCCAAGTTTCCAGGCTCGGCCCATGACGCACACATAATGCGCAACAGCATCTTGCCACGACTGATGGCCAATCTGCAACAGGATCGTGCCTGTATTGTCGGTGAGTATGTGGAGTGGTGTAGCGTGCTGGTTGTGCGATGCTGTCCCCTGTCCAGTTGGAATTGCAACGGTTCTCTGTGTCCCTCACACCCAGGTGACTCTGCGTATCCGAATGGGGCATGGCTGCTCAGTCCATTGAGGAATCCTCGCACCCCAGCAGACGATCGATACAATGAGGCACATGGGAGGACCAGACTTGTGGTCGAGCGTACCTTTGGCCTCCTCAAGTCCAGGTTCAGGTGCCTGGACCGCACCGGGGTGCACTGGCGTACTCCCCACAGAAGGTGTGCCAGATAGTGGTGGCGTGCTGCATGCTGCACAATCTGGCCATTCGGAAGCAGATCCCCCTCATTGTGGATGACGGAGATCAACCAGGGCCCCAGCCCGCAGACCAGGACAGCTCGAGTGAGGTGGACAGCGGAGAGGAGGAAGCTGGGAATGTGCGGCAGCAGCTCATCGCCCGCTACTTCACTTGACGGTGAGTGTCCATGTACGACGGATGATGTGTCTGTATCTGTGCAGGTGTGTGTGTGCTGTGTCAGGGTGGCCGTATGTTCACTGCGTGCAGTGTGTCAACGCTCCATGGCCAGGGTAGTATGCCACTGTTGGTGACTGTGGCATTGTCCCTATTGCTCTGTGCGATGTGTGTACATTGCTTGTAGTTGTTGACATGTACTGTGTGATGGGTGTGTGACACACTCATTGAATGTGCTCCTGTTCTGTCTCCCACCCCTAGGTCCCTACAGGCCCTCCGGATTCCATTGCCATGCCACGCATCAGGTGCCTTTCCGCCCAAGGTGGCCGTTGTATTCCGTACAAATAAAACACAGGGCACAAACAGCAGTTAGTGAAAAAGGTGCATTTATTACAAACTGTGACATGTGATTGTGTGTAAGGTGATGACAAAAGTGGTGCATGCAGTGACAATGAGCTGTCGGTCATGGCTGCGTGATGATCAGGGTGTACCCAGTGGTTCTATGTCCATAGTCCAACACACACATGCCATCCAGATGGCTGTGTGGAGTGGGATCGTAGAGCAAGTCAATGCAGTGGCTGGTCAAGGAAGGCTGGCGGAAGGCTGGCTGGCTGCCTCACTTGCGACTGGAGCGTGCGAAGTCCTCCCGGGAGATCTGTTTCCTCTTCGGACGGCCCCTTCCACGTTTGGGAGGGGGTGTGTGGTGGCGACCTGCTGGTGGTGGGTGAGGTGTGCTCACTGGCTGTGGACGCAGGGGAAGTGGACACTGCTGCCCGAGCCTGCGCCCTAGCAGGTGGTGGCGGAGGTGGTGTTGCTGGCCTTGCCTGTGACCCCACCGCCACCACCAGCTGGCCCATGAGGTCCACGAGTTGGTCCATACGGGACACGAATTGGCCCATATGGGCGTCCATGGACCTCAGCACCCCCAGCACCTCCCGCGTGTCAGTAGCAGACCTGGCCCATTGTCCTTGGGCCTCTTCATAGGCCCCAAGGACTCTGGCCATTTGAGGCAGGGCATGGCTCCCAGGGGAGGCTGGCGTTTCCCTGACCCTGCTCCTCCTACCAGTCCTGCTGCCACCGGCCTGCCCACTAGCCACATTGCACACCACGGTCCTCGCTGTGGCTCCCAGGGTGGATCCAGTCGGCCGGGCCACCACCTGCGCTGGGGCTGGTGCCAGCGAAGACGTGGTGGTGGTGGAGGCGGTGGTGGTCGGTGCGGCGATGGTGGCGGTTGCGGCAGTGGTAGTGGCCGCAATGACCGTGGGTGTGGCCGCAACGACAGTGGCAGCAGGGGACTGGGACTGTTCAGCATCCCTGGATGATGGGTTGGTGGGTAGGAGGGGTCCTGGGGAGCGGCTGGGCCCTGCCACGCCAGATGGGCCAGCTTGGTGGTTTGTGTCCGAAGAGGAGGACAGATCCTCCAGATCCGTGTGTCCTCGTTGGGGGCTTGTAGGCTGGCTGTGCTGGCTGCTGTCTCCATCCCCAGCATCCAGCAGTTCGTCACCTGTGGAGAGAATGAGATTTGTTATTGTGTTGCACCTGGCGAAGTATGTATTAGTCGTCTGACATTGGCAGTTCGTGCAATCTCGTACATGGGTTTCCCGGAGGCGAGTGTGTGGCTGTGGCATCTGTAGTTGTGTGTGCTAGGCAATGGGACTGTGTGCTGTGCACATGTGGCATTGGACGGATTGGCCATGCCGATGGGTGTGTTGCTGTGCCCCTACTCATTGTGACTCTGGTGTATGCGGGCTCCTGGCCCATCCTGGGTCTGGTTTGTACTTTGCTTTTGGAGTTCATATGGAACGCTTAGGAACGCATATGGCAACATGGGGGCCATGCCCCAGATTCGCATTTGGGAGGGGATATGCTTTTGGGGTTCAAATGGAACGCTTAGGAACGCATATGGCAATATGGGGGCCATGCCCCAGATTCGCATTTGGGAGGGGATATGCTTTTGGGGTTCAAATGGAACGCTTAGGAACGCATATGGCAACATGGGGGCCATGCCCCAGATTCGCATTTGGGAGGGGATATGCTTTTGGGGTTCAAATGGAACGCTTAGGAACGCATATGGCAACATGGGGGCCATGCCCCAGATTCGCATTTGGGAGGGGATATGCTTTTGGGGTACATGCTGTGAGCCATGGGTGCCGAACGTGACATGTGTTGTGGCTGCATGACAGTGCATGGTCTGAGGTGTGTGCATGCCTGACATGCCCTGCATATTTGCTGTCTGTTGTGGTTACTGGACATGGCATTGGACGCATCGTTATGGGTGAGTGATAGTTGTGTGCCAGCCAACGTATTGCAGTTGTCCCATCTCCTTGGTGTGCGTGCTGCCCTGTGCCATGTGCATCACTGCAGTGCTCGGGGGGTGGCCCATGTTGTGTGTTGTTGCTCACAGTGTGTCGTGCGCTTAATTGACTTCTGGCACATGGTTGGTCATGGGCATGTGTCTTAGCGTGACTGCTGTATGTGTGGCAGCTGTGCGGATGACATGCCTTTCATGAGACTGGGGCTGACGGATGGGATGGATGGTATGTTGTATTTGCATGGTGTGTCTGTGAGTTTGATGGGTTCAGTGGTGTTCGTGTGCATTTCTGTTGTTCCGCTCTGTTGCGTCTAGTGTTGTTTGTCTTACATAGGCGTAGTTGTGGGGTGTGTGGTTGACAGGCAGTAGGGGCTACATGGACAGGACTTCAATGGTGTTTCGGTTGTGTGTGATGAGTTGCACAGTGGCTGCCGTGTGGGACTATATTCAGTGTGGCTTGTGCATGCAGACGTGGCTCCTTGGGTGTTGCTATGTCTGTGATGGGTCATGTGGGGTGTGAGTCTGTTGTTCATGTCCGTGTGCACATTGTTCACTTGTTCGTGACGGTGGGCGGTGCTGCGTGTTCGTCTGCTACGTGACATGTCCCATGTGTTGGTGGTGTTATCGTCCTCATGCCTCCAGTAATCCAGCCCTGTCCAGTTTCCCACCTGCAAGTTGTTCGTGCGTGCACTGTACTGGATGCCACATGGCTCTAAGCGGGGGTGCTCCATGTTGCAGGTCTGTGGGGGTGGGGGGTGTAGTGGGTCGTGGGGTGGCTGTACACCCACTGACACCGATTGCTGTGGACCGTGATGTCTGCCTTTCGGCTGTCGTTGTGCACTGCGGTGGCTGACACGTGGCTGTGGGGTGTGGGGGATGCTCCTCCTTGCTGTGCTGTGGGACTGGGGCCTGGTGTGTGTTGTACTTGGGCTGTCCACCCTCCCACCCACTGCACTTTGTGTTCCTGCCACTTACCTGTTACTTGTCGGTTAGTGCAGCTGTGGCGGACACATGGGTGTGGTGGGTGCTCGTTGTGGCGCTTCTGGCATATTTGGGGACCTGTTGGTGGTTACGTGGCTGGCTTAGTGTACACATGTCCCCACGCATCTTACAGTTGTTCGGTTTGGGCTGTGTGTGGTAGTGTCTGTTGCATGTGTGTGTGATGTGTTGTGTATTGTGTGCTGGACATGGGGGTGTTTGTCCCTGGGAGCTGTGGCATGGTAGTTGCGCATGTGAGTACATAGCGGTGTGCTGGTATACATTAGTTTGTACTTACCAGCCTCCACTCCCCTGCTAATCCGGCGAGGATCTCCGGATGGATTACGACTCGCACCTTCTCCTCCCACGCTTTGAAGGTCTTAAAGAGCGCGGGATTCTCTCCGCCAGTAACGGCAGCCAGCTCTCTGTTTTTGCCCTCCTTCTTCTTGACCAGGCTCTGTACGTCATTCCAACGTTTGTTTATCTCGACTGCATTGACCTGGTCTACGATCCGGTTCCACATTCTGTTTCTGGTGGCTAGTGGTGTGTGCTGGACCATGTTCCCATAGATTTGTGGGTACACCTTGATGATCTCGTCGACCATGACCGTCAGCTCCATGGGCGTGAACTTGGGCATCCTTTGTGGTGCCATGGTGTTTGTGGTGCTGGTGCGGTGTGTGTTGTGTAATGTGCAGGGGGTTTGTGGTGCCGGGTGTGGTGGTGGTGGTGGTGGTGGTGGTGGTGGTGGTGTTTGGTGGTGGTGGTGGTGGTGGTGGTGGTGGTAGTGATGTGTGCGTTTCTGTGGTGTGCTGCTGTCCTTGCTGTGTCACTGTGTCCTCTCCTCTCCTCTCTGGTTTGCAATGTAGCAAGGGGTTGTGGTCTGTGGGAGTGCTGCTTTTGTACTCACCTATGTGGGTGTGTCCTCATGGTCTGTTGTTTTCAGGTGTGTTGTGTCTGGGGTTCTGGCCTTTGTATTTTTTGTTTGTCCGGGGGGTGTTTTCGGGATGTGTACTGTGCTTGTGTATTTGTGTGTGCCTTGCTGTGTGGACTTGTTGGCCATGTTGTGTGCTATTGGTTTTGTGTGCGGATGGTTTCTGTGCAGGTACGTTGGCGCCATGGCTTCTGCCGTGTCGATTCTCATCGGCGTTGTTTGCGCTGGCGGGCGGTATATTTGTTGTTTTTCCGCGCTCATGGCGGTGCGATCGTAATTTCACGTGCGGTGTGTCGGCCGTGTGGGCGGGCGGTTTTGTGTTGTCGTGCGTGTTTCCGTCCGTGGCGGGCGGTTTGACTCCGACTCGGACGATGGCGGGCGGTATTTTGTGTGATTTTTCGCCGATGGCGGTTTTCGGTTTGTGTACTCATAATGGCGTGGTCGGTGTTCAGGCGGTGTGTGCGGGCGGATTTTTGCCGCTTCCATGCCTGGCGGATTCTTTTACGCCGGGTATCGTAATGGGCCCCCTAATCTCCTCAAATGGGGGTGGCAACACCTACAACTGAATTATCAAGTGCAAAGTTACTATTAGTAGCTTTACACCAGTTTGTGGAGCTTTCCGTCAGCAGCAGAGTTCTCCCTTTAGGACAATATATGGAAATGTAATAACGTTTCTTATTTAAAAAACGAGATTAAATTAATTTAATGTAAACAAATATTACCCTACGAATATGTAAAGAAAAAGAAAAGATACAACACACTGCCTTTGAAAAATTTACTTTGTACCAAATTGTCAATTAATTTAAAAATATTAATTCATATATTAAATATTTGTAACAACACTTTAACATTACAATCACCCACCCACCCTCATTACACTTTTATTTATACTTAATTTGCAAAAAACTTGGTTATAAGCTATGTTTTTTTTTTTTAATGACATTTTTTATGGGAAAAAGGCATGTAAACAATCAGAGCACAGCAGTGCTCAGAGGATCCATAGAGCACATTGATACAACATTAGTAGCTCAGTGCACAGTACATCAAGATTGTCGACAGGAGTCACCTACTATACAACTTCAGCAGCACCCTCATCCCCGCTCCCAGGTGGTTCACATATATTTCCTCGAAAAGAGTTCCAAGACCCCCATATTTGTGACCATTTCGTCGGGCACCCCCTTGCAGCATAAATAGGAACTTCCGTCACCCTACACCATTCCATGTCCTTGGCCCAATCAGCAATGCTGAGTGGGTTCGGGGCCCTCCATAGACGTGCAATATTGCGCTTGGCCACCATAAAGCCCAAAGTCACCCAAATTCTCTCCTTGGCACTGAGGTCCGTGGGGTCCCAAATGTTCAATAAAAGCAATTTGATGTTACATGGTACCTGTTGTCCCAACGCCTCCTCCATAATAAGCACCACCCCCTCCCAGTATTTTAGCACATTCCCACAGAGTATGAACAAAGGTGCCTTCTTGCCCACAGTGTCGTGCACAGCTACTATCTGGGGCATAGCCCATGTGAACCAATGAGGGTCCGGAGAAATAAGTTCTGTGAAGGATTTTTAGTTGAACTAGTCGGAGTCTGGAGGAAATGGCTACTTCACGTGGAGACGTTACTGCAGCCCGCCACTCCTTGTCATCCAGCCCGGCCACGTCGTGGTCCCATCTGCTTCTAAGGCGGGTCAGGGGATCGGGCATATTATTAATGAGCTTCCTATATATAAGAGATATAGCCTTTTCAGGCAAATCGCCATCTAGTATTCTGTCCTCCAACGGAGAGGACTCGGGGAGGTCAGCCCCTTTAGGGAGAACTGCAGTCAAAGCGTGCCGGATTTGGAGATATTGAAACTGTTCAGAACTGGCAATTTCGTATTCTTGCTGTAATCGGGAGAATGGTATGACCTCGCCCGATTTCCATAGGTCCCCTATTCTGGAGATATCGATGATTTCCCATTTATCGAACCCTTGGGAACGTGACAGTAGACCCAACCGGTCACAGTGCCAGAGCGGCGTGGCCTTGGTGAGTTTACCCTCCCAACCCATGCTTCTGGTAGCGTCCTTCCACACTTGCACGGCGTGTTTAGTCGGACCGGATAGGACGGATAGCGGGGATTTACTATACAACGCCCCCTCGAAACCGCCACCTGGGAGGAGCCATCGGTCTATCCGAAAAGCCGGATCATCGTGTCGCCTGTATCTACATTGATTGATCGCAACGAGCTGCGAGGCCCAATAATACCGTTTCATATCAGGAAGCCCAATTCCACCGTCAAACCACCCCAACGTAAGTTTTTGCGTGGCAATGCGGGGGGCTTACCCTCCCCTAGCAGGTCCCGCACTGCAGACTCTAGCTCTTTGAAGTACGACGCTGCGACCGGAATGGGCGTGTTCTGCAGCGCATACAGAAGTCAGGGGAGGGACATCATCTTAAACAATGCCGCATGCCCCAGGAGAGTTAGGGGGAGCGACTTCCAGTACTGGACATCGGATTTAAGGCGTGCCAGCGGGGGCCGAAGGTTAGTCTCATAGAACCGAGACAAGTCTTTGGATACCCAGATTCCCAGATATTTAAATCCCTCCACAGCCTCTGTTAATTGGCAACCTGGTGGGAGTCGGGGCTTTTGCCCACTAAGGACATAGAGCACAGATTTGGACCAGTTGATCCTGTATCCCGCGAATCTACCGAAGATATGGAATATATCCATTACCACGTTGAGCGACTTTGCTGGGGAGGCTAGATGAAGCAGGATGTCATCCGCATACAAAGAGATGCGGTCCTCCCAGCCATGAGTCCATCTCAGGCCCCTGATAGCAGGGCTCCAACGGATCCACACCGCCAAGGGCTCCAAGGCCAAGGCGAAGAGGAGCGGTGACAGGGGACAGCCCTGCCTGGTGCCCCTACCCAAAGAAAAAACAGAGGATTTCCGGTTATTGACGACCACCTGCGCCAATGGTTGGCAATATAAAAGGCGCACCCATTTGATGAATTCCGGGCCAAAGCCTAGCTTGTGGAGCACCGCAAACAGGTATGACCATTCAATAGTATCGAAGGCCGAAGCAGCATCCAGGGATACCACCACGGCATCCTCACTAATAGTATCTGCCCTGCAGAGCACTCCGTGCAATCGGCGGAGGTTAAGAGATGTGTTTCTTGCCGGCATAAACCCGGACTGGTCCGGGTGGATCAGGGTGGGAAGGACCTGTAACAGACGAGTGGCGAGGACCTTCGCGAGGATCTTAGCCTCGCAATTGAGCAGCGAAATGGGCCTATATGAAGAACACTGATCTGCAGGCTTGCCCGGTTTGTGGATGACAATGATGGTAGCTAGTCTGTGGTCTATGGGAAGAATTCCAATCCCTTTACTTTCCCGGTACATGTCCGTGAGATAATGTGCATTCATATTAGCCGTCAACTTAAATAATTCTATGGGGATCCATTGGGACCCGACGCCTTCCCCCCGCGCAGGTCATGAATGGCCTTCTCCACTTCGGTCACAGTGAGGTCACGCTCCAGACCGGAGCTGTCCTCTGCAGTAAGATCCGGTATGTCAATATCTCGGAGTAGAGACAAAGCCTCATCCTCTGAATAGGTTGTGCGGGAAGTATATAGGGAGCGGTAGTGATTCCCAAATGCATCCGCAATGTCTTGCGGTGCGGTAACACGGGATTGCTGGTCGGTGGCAACTTCAACCACTACACGCCGCGCCCCCTCTCTATGGTCCAGCCATGCCAGCAGCTTGCCTGCCTTATCACCTATGTCATAGATCCTGCTAAGAGTCGCCCTGTGCTGTGCTTTGGCTGCGTCCGTGGCCAAATCAGAGAATTCTTTTGTCTTAATACGGAGCTTATGACGCGTCTCATCCGAGTCCTGCGTGCGGGCTGCGCGTTCTAATACCAGGACCTCACCCTCTAAGCTCACCAGATCTGCAGTTTTTTCCCTGCGTTGTCCAGCAATCTGCCCCAATACCACTCCCCGAATGACAGATTTATAGGCTTCCCAAAGGGAGACAGATGAACTAACTGTGCCCTGGTTCTCCTGAAAATAGAGGTCAGATTCGCTCAGTACTTTATCCCTAACGGAGGGGATAGTGAGATACCAGGGGTTAAGCGTGCCACACGGCCAACCGTGGGTTCCCCCACTTCCACCCTACACAGGACGGGCGAGTGATCCGAAATCCCCCTAGCCAAATGTTGAATATCTTTGACATTGTGGATCTGCTTCTGGAGTGTAAGTATATAGTCTATGCACGACATGCAGCGATGGGGCCCTGAGAGATGCGTATATTGGAGCTCAGTGGGGTGGAGACACCTCCAGACATCAACCAGGCCCATGGCCCCCAGAAAACTATAGATGCGTTTGCGTGATGACGGCAAGTCTTTTTGGGGCCAGCGATCCAGGGAATCAGAAACGATGGAGTTAAAGTCCCCCCCAATCAACAATCTCCCGTCCGGCAAATTCAGGAGAAGATCGCCCAGGTCAATAAACGCCTGTGTATGTAGACCCGGTGGAACATACACTGATACCAGGTTGAGGACAGCCCCCTCCCACACTCCGGACACCACCACGAATCTGCCCAGGGGGTCCGTGCGGACCATATTGACAGTCAAGGGGAAGGACTTACGAACTAAGATGCCCACCCCCGGGAACCAGAGCCAAAGGCAGAATGAGTGGCCATCTGGAATCCCCATCGAGACAGGGCCTTATAGCCATTACCCAACAGATGGGTCTCCTGTAAAAGAACAACATCAGGTGAGTGCCGCTTCAGGAAATGGAGAACCACCCCTCTTTTGATTTTGTCTCCCAGCCCATTCACATTCCAGGATAACAAGTTGAGTTTCTGTCTATGCATGGCACCCATCACGTGGTATCAATGGTGCAAGGTCTCCCAGTGAGGAGCACATCGAGGAGAAAAAAGGGGATGGATGCCATTGCTTTCGTAAGCACTGTAGCCAGTGAGAACCTTACAGACACCTCATCAGTCGCATCCTGCTCATGTGACCAATCGGAGATGACATGCCTGAACAAAAATAACACTAAAATCAACACACACCTACAGTTCCCTCCCACCCACCCCACAATCCCAACATGAATCCCCCCACCCTGCCTCCCTGCTCGGCAGTAACAAAACCTCCCGCCCCCCAAACTAGCAGAGTGCCTATCGCCCACCCTTCCAAGAACTTAAGGGTTCGTGCAGCCGAACCGAGCACCCGTTTCTGAGTAATTGTATGTAACCCATAGTCACCTGACGGCCTAACATGATTACACTAAGAGCATCGGCAAGGGCCCAAGATACACCCCTAGCCGCCCACGAAGTGAGCAGGGGAACAGGCAAAGGGTACGGAGATAAGTTCAGCAAAGTCTTTTACGACATTCAAGCTCCAGGCAACAAAAGTCCAACGTAAATCCCGAGGGCAGCCACAACTCCACAGCCCCCCGCCCACCTGAACACGTTTCACCTCCCTAAGGGAAAACCATACAGACCAGTTATTCGGCACCCCCGTCGCCTCACTCAGGTCTCGATGTGGCGAGCCACCCCCAGAAGCTCGGGCAGCACTGTTCCTCCTCACGTCCCGGGCAGGGGTATTGCGGCGGCCCGCCGTGCGCCATCCCTCCAGCCAGTCCCATGTCTCTTCCGGGGTGGTGAAGAACCAGGATCTCCCCTCCGATTCCACCCTCAACTTGGCCGGGAACATCATAGCATATTTCAAGTCCTTGTCGCGGAGCACCTTCTTCACTTCCAGGAAGCTTCGTCGTTGTCGTTGCACCTTGAGGGTGAAGTCCGGGAAGAAAGTGATGCGACTGTTTTGAAATTCCACCGGCGGGGCGGAGCGGGCACACTGAAGGATGACGTCCCTGTCACGGAAGTTGAAGATCCTGGCAAGAAGTGGTCTGGGGGGGCTCCAGGCTTCGGTCGGCCTCCTGGCACCCGGTGCGCTCGCTCCACTGAGAAGAAATTGGAGAGGCCCCGCGGCTTGAGGTAATTAGTGATCAACTCTTCCACGAAAAGGTCCGCAGATGGCCCCTCCGCTCGTTCCGGCACCCCAATTATGCGGATGTTGTTGCGCCTGGAGCGCCCTTCATAGTCATCCAACTGTGCTTCCAGTTTCATAGCGTGCTTTTGCAGATCCTCTACCTTTCTCTGCACCTCTGACGTGTCCTCAACCAGGGAGGTCGCCTTGATTTCCACATCCTTTAATCGCGAATTCATGGAACGCATATCTTCCCTGATAAGCGATACTTCGGCAGACACCGTGTCAATACGCGACTCCAAGGACGTGCGAACTGTGGTTATGGCTTCAAGAATGTCCTGCAACGTTGGTTCCTTCGTCTTCCCTCCGGGCTAAGATTTGTCGGTTGCAGTTAATCCTCCCTTGGGACTCCCGCCGGGGCCCCCCTCCCATGCGTATTTCGTCAACTTAGCCTGGAGGGCTGCCTTTGAACTGTGGCTCCCCGCCATGATGTGTACAAGTCTCTCCAGTCAGGTTAATTTACTACTGGAACTGAGAGCAATGAATAGCGGGCAGCCGCGGAGTGCCAATATTCGCCTTCCTGCGCGACCCAGTCTTTCAATGGCCGAAGTGTGGACTCTGATTCTGCCCGACCTGGACCCTCCGCTCCAGGGTGTAATCAATTGCGGACCAAAGCTGCTTCAGATATGCGCCTCAGCTGCACCCTAGAGACTGCGTCAGGGGAGGGAGGGTCCACTCCACAGGATCCCCTTAGCGGTATGCTGTGGCCATTCGTGCGACGGTTGTTGCGGCCAGTCGGACAGCGCGGTGTCCCCAGGCAGCCGTGGGGGGTCACCACTTCCCTCCGGTTACTGAGGCCTTCGCCAAGGATGACACAAATCCACAAACAGGCCAGCGCCGTCCCCCGCTGTAGGTGTGAAGGTCTGGGTGTAGATTACAAATGTGCCACTTTGTGCCAGTCCTACCTCACAGCGGCGTGATATCTCTAGTCCCGCGCTGTCTCAGGTGCACGGAGGCGCATGGAGCTTTCCCACGAGATCAATAGGGAGCCCGGCTCAGCACCACTCTCCCAACCGGTGCGGGCCTTCCCCCTCATCTCAGCCGCCCAACGAGGTCTATCTGCTGCAGCGGTGAGGTCCAAACGCGGCGTTAATGTCACTGTTGCAGGAAGGCGCCAGCCAACCTCTCAGCTCCTCTCCTCGTTCTCACCGCCCGCCGTACTTCTCCGCCTCCGTTCGCCGACTGCCGGCGGCGCTCCTGCAGCACCCGCGGCCCATGGATGATGACGGCCGCAGTTCAGGTCTCGCCGTCCGGCTCGATGAGGTGCCGCCAACAATTGTGCGACAGTCCGCTACACAAGGCAGCACTTCTGGGGGAAGCCCACTGCCGGTGATACGCCCGGCCAGCCTGATGCGCGGCCTCTCCTCAACACAGGCCCGGCCCGTTGACGCCGGTCGCGCTGTCTGGGTTCCGTATCTCCTTTTCAGCCCCAGGAGATATCAATCGATTCCTCGGCCATTCCGATTGACGATTCAGGTATAAAGGCCCCAGGGTAGGCACCGTTTAGCGGATATTGAGACGGATTTATATGCTCGGTTGGCGGAGCCCAGAGATTAAGCGGCCATCTTGCCGCTCGGCTTGGCCACGCCCCCTTTATATAAACTATGTTTAAAATGTAAATAATTTTAAATGTGAGTGCATCGTAACATTAAAAAATACAATATAGTATTAAGTGTACTTAACTTTTTTAAACTAAAAAATATATATTTTTAAATTTATTTTAAAATATTTCCGGGGGGGTGTGTGAAGGGTTAAAGTCTGCTTCTGCTGTTTTCCATGGGTGTATGTTGCAGTTCTAGCTTTGGCCACGTGTGGTGCTAGACGTACTGCAAGGCATTTTGTCACTGTTATGGCTGTAGTAGAATTAGAAGTGTATTTTGTAAATAGTAATTGTTTTAGCCTTATGTGTTTTTTTTTATTGGTGTGCCCCTCCTTAAATTTCCATTAACCCCACACATTTTGCAATCATTCTTCTCCTCTTCCCCCACCGCTCCCCCTTGTCCCTTCCACATTTACTACCATTTAATACTATAGTCTATCCTTACCTGTGGCGAAATCTCTGTAGAGATGGTAGAGGCAATGGTGGAATCTCTGGCCATAGGATCGTGAATTTTGTAGTATATGTGAAGTAGTACCACTGAAGTACTACTTTACATGCCCCCAAACGCCTTTTATGAATTGGCCCGCTCCTGTACTGACCCTATTCTTCTGTCTGCATCCATACCCTAGTGCTCACTACCTACATCTGTAATGATCTGCAGATCATGTTTGAATCCTGCCAAAACAACTGAGCTTTTTCTGGTTTTGGGAAATTGACTACCTTGGGTGACACTAACATGTTTTATTTACAGAGCAAAGAAGAGTTGTATGAAAGGCTTTGTAGAAGCAAGTTATTTTATTTCACCTTCACAGTCCTTAAAACAAAATAAACACCTCTGAGTAAAAAGCCTGAGCCTTGTTTCCAACTAAGGGGACTACGGGCAGCTTCTCCACTCTGCCCCTGCCTGTCTGCATACAGCAGCATGCGGTGGCAGAAAATAGTCCCTGCAGCTAAAGCTAACGTTGCTGTGCCCTTGTGCCCCACACCCACTAACTCTCATGCAACAGAAAAATATTTCCCTCCTACATATTAAACTACCTGCTCCAAGAAGGTGGTAAATGTATGCAGATTTTGTACCCGTTATTTCGTTCGGAGAAGAGAAAAACATGCAGAATGATATCTAATTGTTCCAGTGTCTGCGTTTTATTCCCCATTCGAGAGGAAATAACTTATCATCCTCGGTATTAATGCTGGGATGCAAGTCTAAATCAGAGATGTCTGCCCTCCTGTATAGTCACACCTATATCAGAGGAACACGAAATGATGAGCACAGAGATCCTGGAATAGCCATGAAAACAGCAGTAGTGTAATTCTGTTTTTGAAATGAGCTTTAGGTGCATAATTCCTGATTATGTTCTTCTAATTTATATCATACTTCTCAACATAATTGTTTCATAATACTTGTATGATTTCTAAACACATGGCTACAAAAGCATATTACACCCAAATCAATATAATAGAAAAATGCACATATACATTACAAATACATATAAATAAATAATTACATAAATGACAAGTGAGAGGGAGGGAAGAGCGAAAAGAGCAGAACAACATATACATTTCAAATCATAAGTAGAAAGTACACAATTCAAACAATAATATTTGTGGGTGCTGCAATAATTAATTACTAATACCAATTACTTATTTATATCATACTTATCAACATAATTGTCTCATAATACTAGCATGATTTTTAAACATATGGCTACAAAAGCATATTACACCAAAATCAATATAATAGAAAAATGCACATATACATTATAAATACATAATAAATAAATAAATAAATACATAAATGACAAGTGAGAGGGAGAGGAGAGCGAAAAGAGCAGAACAACACATACATTTCAAATCATAAGTAGAAAGTACTCAATTCAAACAATAATATTTGTGGGTGCCGCAATAATTAATTACTCATACCAACTGAAAATATTACTTCTTTATCCCCCGCCAAAAAATGCAGTAAGACAATCACTTAACACAATGGCGATTTTTTTTTTATTAATAGAGGAGAGAGTGTGCTTTCCATTGATAAAGCCAAAGCGAGCATAGCCCCCAAAAATTAATGATCTATCCGAGTTCTGAACTTTAGCAAAACGTGCACTAGAGGTTGTTTCAGCAGGAGACAGAAGCAGCATTGTTCGTGTTGCAATAGATATGGAGACAGCATGGGAAATCTATTTTCTTTGCAACAGTCATGTAATCAAATATTTGTTCGCCACCAGGGCACTATAAATGCAAAGAGTGTTTTCAGGAATTTGCAGAGAATTACTTAGGGGAGTGCTTGTGGTCCCATTTCCTGGTCATTCTTTAATGGAACATTCACAAGTATCATTTCGCTGTCCCATAATAGGACAATGGAAAGACAATAAAGGGGACGCAATGACAGCGCCAATGATATTGTTGCAAAATGCCTAGAGAACTTTTTGTTGCTCATATTGAACAACATCTGTTATTTTGTGACAATTTCATGCAGCCAAAAGCTCCCTCAGATGAAAAGAAAAAAAAAAAAATTTGCAGCGAAGTATACATGTTTGTGAACCATGGCAGAGTTCGAAGAACAACAAGAGTACAGTGTCTTTTATTGGTACGAATTGCTGCTATATCAGGGGTACCTCAGGGCAACTTATTTTCTTGTATATAGGAAATAAAATGTTGCATCACTTTGAGATGATACACTGCAGCTTCTATTTCTTTATGAAACCGGATGTCTGAAACCCACACATTTGATTAAATAGACTTCTTCCATTGTGAGAAATATGAAAACAGAGTAAGGAATCGGTTGAGAAGAAACCAAATACAATGGCAATATGCCACTTCCGTCGGATGCCCCAGCTCCCTCGATTCCTTGCCATTTTGGGGAGTCCCATCCTGAGGCCACCATTTTGAAGGAGTTCATACCCTGCCCAAACTAACCTATTTTGGTTCAAATACAATATCATCCCAATAAACCATCTTGTACAATTAACACCTCATTCCCAATAAGCCCACGATTCACTCCTAAGAGTAGTGTGTGTAGGTCAGGGGTCTCCAACCTCTTCTGTAATGAGATCTACTTATGTACAATGAAATGCATCAAGAGCTACTAATATTATTAGTATTGTAATAGTGTCCACATCAGACAATAATACATTGGTAGCCATCATATGCAAGAATACTATCAGCGATCATAGCTGCAGTCCCTTTGGTACCAAGGTAATAACATTTGGAAACCGTCTCCCTAAAACCACTTGATTTATCATTCAAATATCAGATTTAAATATATTTTGGAAATGCAGCCATTTTTCTTCAAATATCTGCTGATGAGTTCTGAAAATAAATACATTTTTGTCTAAAATACACACTCTCAATTTTGCTACTCATATATTAATTCAACCAAGCAAAAGCTTCTATTTTAGGACGTTGGGCTGCACACAGGAGATCTACTTGCAGATACCTGGAGACCTACCAGTAGCTCACAACCTACTCTTTGGAGAAGCCTGGTGTAATGTATAGCAATTGCTTAGGTTAGCCAATGTTGAATCCTGACTTTTGCACATGTTCTGATAATGCAGTACATTACAGAGTACAGCTGTTGAGGACCCAAATGGTTCTTGTTTATTCTCCCCAATTCAGAACTTTATCCCACAATCGAAAAATTACGTCAAGTAAGTACCCGATGAGTTCTCATCCTCCCACATTAATTTAGGGGGGAATAGGCATCATAGCCTATAGCTTTGACAGTAGTGACCAGATCTTCCTCTTTCTTCTTTCTATGAGCAAAAGAGCCAGAATCTCACCCAGTCCTGCATTTGCATCTATAGTCATCACATTTAATCCCACTGAAAACGGACTAGTTTGTTCATCCTTGTTGCAGCCTATAGTAATGTAAATAGTTGGCATATGAGGTGTCTAGCACTGACAGCTTCAAATGAATTCCATATTCCATGTTGGAAAATATTTGAGTATTTGAATTTACGCCGTCGCTAGCCACCATGCTGTCCGGCAGTTGTCCGCCCCCGCTGAGATACTGATAGCGAGTCTCATTTACACCCGTGTGTCATTACATTTGAGAGCCTATGTTTCAACTTTTGTGACTAACATTGGATGCCGTTTTCACTTTATTAAGTATTACGTGGACTGATTGAACTGATTGAACCGTACAAGTGTTCATACACACCTCTATGGGACTGATTTTGAAATAGTTTGGTTTTTCATAAATTATCTGATATTCCCAGTAAGCCCTGACGAAGTTCCCGTGGCACTAGGGAACGAAACGCATTGGCTGTGTGCCGGTTTTAAATCAAACAACTTTAAATAAAAAAAAGAACTTTTTTGGACTACAAGTGTGTTTCCTGTCTGACTCCTATCAGAGTGCACCTTCCTTTCTTGTAAACATCATCAAATGATTGAAGTGCCAGGATATACTTCCTTAATTATATTGAAACACGAGGGCATTGTTCATTGTGTACTCACACCTAAGCAAGTAGGGTGTGTTATTACCCTTAGTGGTACCACCACCTATTACAGTTAATGTTTACTTGACCAATTAGTACTACCTGCCCACCAATTTTGTTCGTCTTACGAGGCGCAAATTCTTTTCCCACTATTACCCCCTTTGTTTGCTGCATAAATGTATTTACTAATGTCTGTTTCTCAGCCGAGTGCAAAGAAATCCGCAGTAGTAAATCCCACTCAAAAGGTGGGAGGTTGGCATTCCAAGGAGTGGTTTGCCTTGGATGTTTTGCATTGTACATAAACATGTACATTTGTAAGCTTTCCCAAACCCCTGTCCAACCTCTTTCCATCCAGGAATTGGTTTGAGATTTACTTGAGCCAAATATTGTAGTAACTCACTTTTAAATATGGTAAAGGGAAAGGATTACCCCCAGATTTTCTGGCAGTATTGAGAAAGAACTTTCCCTAGGGTGAAAATGTTTTCCCTTTGGAGGAAAGAAAACATGCTCTTTGCATGGGAGGCTTAATTTCTACTGTGCTGAGTTCTACGCTGTAAATATGAAACCGCTTTGAATAGTCATGTACATTCGCAGTAATTTGCCTGGAACCCTGTACCTAGAGCAGCTTTAACAGGATTACTACTGGCAGTGTTTGTGAACCACAAAAAAGGGTACGTCCAGGCAATGAACTCTCCGCCTGTTCTTCTAGGGTTGTTTTACTGAATAGGCCCCATGAACTCAAAGGCCTACCTGGGAGATCTAAGAAGTATTATGCTACCTTATATTCTCCGCACATGAGATTCTATGAGCAGATATTGAACTTCAATGAATCTCAAGCCATTAAACCTCCTATGCCATTGCGGTGCATAATTGGTGTTTAAATCATAATCCACGCCCAGTCATTTCAGTTTAGGAACATTTTCCACTTCAATAACGAAGAAGGCATAGGCTGAGGTAGTTGAAGTAAGTCTGAGCTTTGCCCTCTTCAGACAATGGGTCAAGACAGTGTTAGCTGAGACTTTGGGGTCGAAGGTAATTTCTTATGCTGACGACACCCAGCTTCTTTTCACATGGGAAAAAGAACTTGATGGAGGAGCTATTAAAACCTGCCTCCTCAATGTGTTTAACTGGCTGTCTATCAACCAACTAAAATGTAATCCAGACAAAATGCATTTTGTTTTTTTTGGCCCCCTTTTGCCAGACTTTTGGAGGACGTTCTGCCCTAAGGGCACTCCCCTCCCTGGCTCCCAACATAGCATGGTAAAGAATTCAGGAATTAAAATTGACAGTGCCCTCACCTTCCAAACCCAAATTCTTTCACTGGCTGTTACGATCCTTGAAAAAATTCCTACCTCGTTTATCTGTTAAAGCGAGGAAAACGGTGATTCAAGCACTAACAACTTCCAGACTTGATTATGGCAACACACTTTACTTGGGTCTTCCGGATCATCTTTTCCATAGACTTCAAGTGGTGCCGAATGCTGCAGCACAAATTCTTCCCAACCTTTATCCATGAACTCATATGACCCCGCATTTGAAAGCACTTCACTAGCTTCTGATTAAAAAGAGGATTCTTTTTAAAACCTTGGTCCTGGTTCATAAAGCCTTACATGACAAAGGAACAGTGTACTTGAGGAGGAGGATTTGTGCCTATGCCTCCCCAGGAATTTACAGTCAGCCTACGGTTATATTGCCAAAATTCAAAAAAGCCGCCTGGATAGGACTGGAGGCAGATCCTTTTCTTACCTTGGGCCTGAGGCCTGGAATAAACTTCCCCTAGAACCTCGTACCACATCAGAGATGGCCATCTTCAAGAAGGAATTTAAAACATGGCTCTTCCACCAAGCATGATTTGACGCTCAGCATTGCCGCAAGCAGCTTACAATTAGCGCCAGGACATTCCTTGGAGTATGCATGCACTTTATAAATCCCAATCATCATCAAATATTGTTTGAATAGTTGATTATTTATTTCCCTTGCTGGTAGTCTTGCTTTTAGTCACTCACGTCATTTGGCTTCCTGTGACATGTTCCTCATTGGATGGATTTAGGTTATTTGAATATTTGTTGGTACAAGGTTTATATGGTATTTATGCATGTGTGATTAATGATTCCTTTAGCAATTTCTCAGTTTCATCAAATTTAGCAAGTTTTTGCGACATTTTTCTTCAAGTCCCTGTCCCAATTTACTCAAAAGTACAATTGCAACTAATACATCAACCATACTGTTATCAGAAATTTCCTTTTGCTTGCCTTATACTTTGATAAGAATTGTATAGACCTTACCGTTGGACATTCCTGCACTTTTTCAAGGTTCAGGCAGTCGGAAGATATGTATTTAAAAAACACTCCTGGAACAATACACACAACATTCTGAAGGAGTTGCCAAACTACTTCAGTGATAAACATTAGAGTAGAATGGCTAAAAGGTCTAAAATATACAATCTAAACTCAGGAAAAAAATAATCTCTTATAACTCCCAAATCAGGATACAATAAGATATAGCAAGACAGCTTTTAATTTTTTTAAAAATCGTTCACTCACTGCTTACCCTAAATTCAGGGTCTTAGGATGGCAGCTTCCATCTTGAAAATGGACTCTGCTCAGTGTCTTTCAGACACTGGAGGTATGGACATCTCCGACTTCCGACATGGGTCATTCAGTATCCATCCCACACTCTGAGGCCTAAAGGGACACATGTAGTAAAGTACTCTTGCTGTTATTGTGGTGTGAACAAAAAATCTCTGGGGCTAGGCACTGCAAGGCAGCACAATCAGGTAGCCAGTGCCTGGCAATGAAAGTCTTCAACCATCGCTGTCACAAAGCGTTTTGAGGTGGAGTGGCCATCACCTCCTGGTAAAGGGACTGGTAGCTGAAACTTTCTGGGTCTAGTGGAATGCCCCCATAGCAGAAGCACCCTGCTACCCCCAACCTGTTTCCAGTTCTGTAATAGGCCCAGCACACTGTTGCAGGACAGAGATAGAAAGAACAGAATTCAGATTACCCCGAGGCTTTGGATCAACAACAATGTGGCAGAGGGATAGAAAACCCTCCATAATGGTAAAAAATGTTTAACTATCACAACTGTTCTGAAATGAAGTGTTGTAAAAATGACAGCATGCATCAAATTATGTGCCAATGGCTCATCAGATGGCCAGACACAGAGAACCCAAATTACAACAGTATCTAATACTGTACATTTGGTTGTATGGAAAAATATAAAGGAAAACAATATTGAAATACAAAAATAGCAGAAAATATCGATTACCTTAATATTTCAATCCATATGGTGAAGCATATGGAAAATATAAAAAGATTATTAAACTTGGTAAAAATTAGTAAAAGTATTTTATGTTAAATATTATTCTAAATTAATTTTCTATATTTATTTTCACTCTAGGGCAGAGGTCTTCAAACTTTTTGATGTCGAGACCCCCGTGCCAAAATCTTTTCGGTGTAAGGACCCCCTCCTCACAAAAATTTCTAGAACTTGGTACTCCACATCATTGACAACTATCGACAACCATAAATGCCCCGAATTCCAACAACAAATCATTTTTACAGTGAGCAAATAATATTAAACAATGTTTAGCAAAGCAAAGGTCAATGATCGTGGGGGCGTGGTCAAAGGTGTGGCTAAAAACAAAGGGCCCTCATTTATGAGGAATTGGCGTAGGGCAGCGACGCAAGTCTTCTTGCTGCGCTGCCCTACACCAATGTGAAAGGGCAGAAATGCACCTTATTTATGAAATATGGTACATTCCTGTCCTTTGCCCCTGTGTTGGTGCACAAATTGCTGCCTAGCGCCAACATAGGCAGGATTGTTTTTGTGCAGAGTGGGGTTTTCCTCTTTCTAGTGTGCTGCAGAATGCAGCAGACATGGAAAGTGGAAATAATGAAGAGAAATGAAAACATTTCTCCCCGTTATGCCTGCTGTGTGGAGGCGTAAGATTTTGGCGCTGCCCCAGGTTTACATGGTTTTGTAAATCTGGGGCAGAGTCAAAATCCATGGGCGTTGCGTGGGAACACCCACCGCAATGCCCATGGAACGCCTACTTGACAGAGAGTAAGGCAACGCAGCGACTTGCACTGTTTTGTCTTACTCCATATCTATGAGGCCATGCAAAGCCACACTGGGTGACTTTGCGTCGCCACATAGATATAATTGAGAAACTTGCGCTGCCGGAGCTTCAAAAAAAGTGACGCTGCAGCGGCACAAGCCTCTCATAAATCAGCCACAAAATATTTTGTTTGTTTTTTAAAACTTTCACAATTAGGTAGCTACATATAAAATAATGGATAGCTTATATGAAAAATACATTTTAAAAAGATGTTACTCAGTGGGAAATGCACTGTATTACATTATGAAACCTCTATGAGTTAATGCACTGCAGAGGTCTGTGTCTGTAACCGGAGAGCCACAGATTTACATTTGGTTGATGCAGTGGAGAATAGTGACATGTAATGTTTTGTGCTACGAGGTCACAGCCTCTGACAGAAAGCACTGTGAATGTGTAAGTCAGTATTTTATAATATTTTAGGATGAAATGGAGCTTCCAAAATGCAGATTTTAGTAATACCAGTACATAAGTAATTCTAATTTTTTTTTGCATAACTGTCCCTTCAACCCTCTTCAGGAGTACCAGGCACGGTGTAAATACAGTTACAATTAAAAGCAAGCACTTCACAGCCCAGGTATTAACTCTTCCTACTACCACTGAAAAATAAACAAATCTTTGCAATCACAATGCTTGGAGTGATTACCGCTCCCAAGCACCATTTACATTTACAGATTAACTCATAGCTGCATTTGCATTTCATTCAGCCAAGCAGGCACCCTGGTGTGAAGGGTTGTTTTACCTGTCTGCCCCGCCTCTTTTTTGCACAGGAGTCTCAATTAACTTCAGCAATTAACTTCAGCAGAAGCATTTGTCTTTTTCCAAAAGGAAAAGCACATTTTGGATTCCAGGCACAAGTGTGGCCTGGAAATGTGCGACCCCCTTTCCATGACTCCAAGGCCCCCCCGCGCGCCACGGATTCAAGACCTCTGCTCTAGGGTGAAAGAAAAAATGCTACAGCTCTATTAATTTAATTTTGAATTAAAAATTATTTTAGCTTACTTTAAATTATTTTTCTGAAGTTTAAATTTAAAAATATATTTCCACCGAAAGTAAAAATAAGTAAAAGTAAAAATATTTTTACTATGCATTACTATTTATTAAAAGTGGTGTGTAGCATTAACTACAACTATTTTAAATATATGTTATTAAAATCTAATCTTACATTCATTTTTAAATTAAACAAATATTAAGATCTTTTATATTTAAATAGGAAATATGTTTTATTTTTATATTTTTACGTTAAATTATATTTATTTATATTTTTAACAATTTGAACTAATTTAATTTAGTTTTTCTCAAAAAAGGTGATCGGGACCTTTTTAGGGAACACATTTTAAATAGATTGAAAGATGAGAGGGAAACTAGGGTGCTCAAGAAGCACTCCAACAGATCCTGCCTGCTCCTGAAATCTGTCACTGGTATTGAACCATACCTTATAGCAGTTAAACATCCAAGGGACAGACAAAATTTAATTTGAGCTCCATTCGTATAATGATCGGTTTTCCCCCAGGTCAGTATGATCCCCATGCACTTTTAACCTGTCCTTGTGACGTTCGCTCGCCTTAAACCTTAATACACTTGGTTTTATTCTGTAAATGTTATGATTTTTTGCGTAAGAGGTATTTATTACCACTTTCAAAAGCGAGGAATTTTTCCAATTTTGACCTGCCTTTTTATATTTACAGTTATTACCTGATCATGTGGTGATAGGTTAGCTCGCTGTTTTTAAACCATACCTAATGCTTGTAGACTGTGCGATCTGAATGAAATAAGGTGGACTGCATATATTTTCGTTTTTAAGGATTTTATTTGGTTTTTATCTGTATTATTATGGTGCATATTCGAATAAAGATTCATTCAATTGAATTGAATTTAGTTTAACATTATTTACTATGGCATTTTATTTTAAGTCCCTACCTCTTTTGATTTCTATTCAACGGTTTGACATGTGTGATGGTGGATTTACTACTGTTTCTTTTTTTCATTGGAAATTTACACTCGTATGTTTGGCTCTACCTCCTTTTTCAGCGGGTGGACACATGTAAGTCTAATCTTTTGAGTAACTTTACACTCTGATTTTGTAAATAGCCCAAAGTCGAAAGTTGCTCAAAAGTGTAAGAGAAAATTACATGTGTAAATTATTCACAAGTGCAAGTTACCTGCATGAATAGCCCCGATGATTTTCTGAAAATTCTACTAATTCAGTGTTTTGCTTAAAAGAGTTTCCAAGAGCCTGTATATTTTAGGAATGCTCTTTGAATAAGGATTTTTGAGGGCCACTGAAAGAGACTGTCAATCAATCTATCGGATATCTAGGTTAGTGTGCTGCTTATTGCACCAAATGCTGTAAGTACTGGATATGAGGGTGGTATATCATCATCGTTAATTGTTGTAGCAGCCTTCTCTGAAGATATTTCAGTTATTATAATTTGTGGTTGGGAAGTAAATGTATCACAAGTCTGGGTGATTATGTCCAATTCATTAACTAAGGGGTCGATTACGATGTCGGGCGGATCGCCACCGCCCGCATGGCGGTGGCGATCCGCCCGCCATTTTCGTCCGTCCGCCACCAAATTCCCCCCGCCATATTACCATGGCGGAGGGGACCCCGGCGGACGGAGAGACCGTCCGCATGTTTTCCGCCCGGCCGATCAGTCGACCGGGCGGAAAAGGGTTTAATATGGTGGCGGTGTCTGCAAGACACCGCCATCCATATTATGATGCCAGCGGAGAGGAGCCTTTCCATGGTGGCATCGCCGCCATGGAAAGGCTCGCGGTCTTTGCTGTTGGGGGCCTGTTGCAGGCCCCCAGGGTGTTGGATGGGTGGGGGCTGCACATGGGGGGTACCTATGGTATCCCCCTGCATCTGCATGCACAAGGTGGCAGGCACCGCGCGGTGCCTGTCACGTTGTGCATGCAGATGCACAACATGCATTTCCAGCACTGTGGCGGGCGGTGTTGTGAGCACCGCCCGCCACAATGCTGGAAATGGGGGATGCCACCGCCACCGTGGCGGTGGCATCCTAATCACATGTGCGGGACCGCCGCACACATAGCGGGCGGTCCCATTTACCGGGGCGATGGCGGGCGGACAATGTCCTCCCGACATCGTAATCGACCCCTAAGTCTTTGTCATCTAGGGAATTGCCCAGCTCTACTTGATTACTGATGATACTACTATTTAGGTTGCCTTCTGCACTCTTCTCCCTTCCATTAATAGCTTTTGTGTCAGATTCTCTGTCATTTGTTACCGATGGATGTGAATCATGTTTTTTTTGGCAGTTGTAACTATTTGATTGTTAGACATTGGAGTATCATTTATAGGAGAAAATGTATTTGCCTGTCAGCCTAGTATTTGGGTCAAGATTCTACATAAGAATTTAATTTGTCCTGAAGATGGTCTCAATGATTTGTTACATTGAAGACTGAAACGTTGACGACTAATCCATTCTTCCTTTTAGTGAGTGTTAAAATGTATTTATCTCTGAGTATTTGATCCTATGTATAGGACATACTCATAGTTTCACTGTTTGGAGATGGATTTACACATTGACAATATGATACTTTTTTCATTTACTTTACATGTTTTCTGTTGTCATTGTTAATTAAGCTTTGTTACTGTATTTTCTGTACCCCTATATGTTTGTTTTGTTGATTCAATGTCATATATTTTTCTACAATTCATCACCCGGTTATAGTAATTAATTTACTAATTGGTTTGATATAACGTTGATTTGCTCCCTTAAGTGTTATTAGATATCACTTCATAAAGATATATTCAGAATCTTTAGAATAAGTTTTTGTTTTCAATAAATCCCTTGTAGGCAGCTTTACCTTTCTAATTTTACTACCCAAGCCCACTGTCCATTGGGTTGCCCAACTACCTATCACATGTCAGACTAGTATGGTAAAAATTTCCAGAGGGGGAGTGGGCATGGTCGCCATTGTTGGTTCCTGCCCAGGGCTCAGTTTTGTGATCTGGTCTTCATATTTTAAAATGTAAAGGAGCCAAGTACTTACAATTGCATGCTAAAGCTTCTGAAGGTAATCCCAATTCAATAAATTCAGTTAATTTAGGGATAAAATATCAGTTCTTACTAGTAAGTGGTCATACATGTACACACACCTTGCAGGATAGAGTAAAAAATGTTATAGAAGAAATGGATCAAACTTGACACTTCAAAAAACCTAATTAAGATATCATGCGTCTCTCGGATCTCAGGAATGTTTTTACTTTTAAGAAGTGCTAACTGAAAGCAAGCTTTCCTGCACTTTTCTATTGATATTTACTGGCTCAACTCGACCCCACGAGCTGCTCATGCTCTGGAACCACCTTCACTCCTCCCTCACCGCATTATTATGTCGATAGTGCAGATTATACCCAGTTCACAGTGCCTATTATGCCTAGTTCACAGCTGAGGCATCAAAACTCAGAGATCCTCCACACCTGCTGGTTATTCAATTGCATACGCCAGCTCCTCAGCGTCCGTGCCCGAACCTTCAGGGATGGTCAGAATGATCATAGGCCACAAGCAAGACCAATGGCCAGTAAAGTACTAAGCTTGCTGTGCCACATTTAGAAATCCCAGAAGCAGGAGTCCTCATCTCACTATCCCAGCTGCAACATGATATTTTTGAAATCCAAAGCAACCTTGGCAGTGAGGAGCAGTGTTGGTTGGGCTACTCTGACGGAATTTCACTAACCGGTGCCTGGTTCCATGCCTACCACATCTGATGCACAAGCTTTGCAGAGCTCACCTCTGTGAGACAATAAAGCAGCAGAAGGCATGAGTACTCCACACTAACACCAACAGCAGCAGCTGTAGCCATGGGAGAAATGAACGCCAAGTAGCAAGGCAAGCAGCGTAACATGGGGGGAGGAGCAGTTGATGATCACTTCAAATATTATTTGATGGATCACACTGAGATAGAGAAATGGTTTCTTGCTGTGGCCGCTATCAACATAGAGAAGCTATTCAATACTCTGCACTGAAATTACTTATTTACTGTGATGAAAGGAATGGGACTCAGAAATTAACTATTATACTGGGTCCACTTATTATACTCTGGGCCAACAGTACTGAAAAAGTCATACCTGAATTCTGCCATATAGAGCAGAGAACCCAAAATGGCTGCCACTAATGGCCTTTTTTATTTGCTTTAATGATGGTGCCTGTGAAATCTATGATCCGGAATGAGGGTTTGCACAGGGAAATTAAACTAGAAAATTACACCCATATGAAATCCCTTTATGCAGATGATGTACTTCTACAATATTATTCTGACATTGCAGGTGGCAACTGATCACGACAGTGATTGGAACCCAAGAGGTGTTGCTCTTTTGGAAGAATCTGCACTCTCTCCATGCTGGGTAGAGTAGCATTTTCCAAAGTGACAATATTACTGTGGTTACCTCAACATTTAATCAAGACTCTGAGCACAATGCTTGCTGACCTGTTTTTTAAAATGTCTTTTTTTCTGGAAAAGTGATTAGAATAAAACAAAATGCGACAATCTTTCTGTCAGTAAAAATAAGTACATCACAAATAGGTTACGATCCCAGCAATAATTGAACGATTCAATATTCAATCTCCATAATTGTCTTCAGAAACATTTACATACTATTTTATACATAAATCCTAAAAAAAGCTCTGCCACCAGTCTCTGACTCCCTCAAACCTAGTGCTCCAGCTAAAGTGACTGTTGCAAATAAAAAACCCACCTACCACCTAGATTCTAAAGTGAACCATCTGCCCTTGTACCGCCAAATAAAAACACCATTAACTTGGCACAATCCTTGCTACCAACTACCAATAAAGTGACAGTGCATATCCTTTGACCTCCTACACCTCACAGGCCTAGTCTCTCAAGTTTCGGTAGTAAATGGAACATCTGTTCACCCTAGCGCAGAACAATGCTTCCCGTTGGCTAACTTTCCCAATCTCCCTAACCCATTCCTCAAAACTAGGGATGACAGTGGATTTTCAGTAGGTAGTGATTATTGACTGAGCAATTAACATTGCAATAAAGACAAAGGGGCCGATTCACAGAACTAATCTGAGATAAAATCCTAAACTTACTACTTTTGGTATTCACAGAAGGCATTTAGTAGTAGTAAAGTTAGGACTCCTAACTTTACTACTACTAAACTGAGACAAAATCCTAACTTTACGACTTTCGGTATTCACAAAAGGCATTTAGTAGTAGTAAAATTAGGAGTCCTAACTTTACTACTACTAAATGCCTCTGTGAATACCAAAAGTAGTAAGTTTAGGATTTTATCTCAGTTTAGTAGTAGAAAAGTTAGGAGTCCTAACTTTACTACTACTAAATGCCTTCTGTGAATACTAAGAGTAGTAAGTTTAGGATTTTATCTCAGATTAGTTCTGTGAATCGGCCCCAAAATTCTCTATCCGATGTTCTCCTTGATGTGGGGAATCAACCAGATCCAGGAAAGCTACTCTCAATAAGGGGAGGACATTTTCTTTGACTCTCCTTCTAACCGATCAAAATTTACCTGCCCAAGATGGCTTTAGGGAACTATGAGACCAAAACATGTGTAGACAATCCTCTTCAAGCCCACCCTTTGGACGAGTCCCAGGGACTGACGGGAGCATTCTGTTCAGAGGCCATGACATTAAGTATAGCATTCAAGGATATTAAAATGCCATGCATTGAAAATTTGTTCCCCTTAATGTAACTATGGCTTAAATCGGAGTACCACTCCCAGTGTTGATCATCTAAGCCAATCCCTGTATGCTGCTCCCATTTTGTTCTCATTGCTACAACCGGCTTCTCCTGGTTGAGACGGAGCTTCTGGTACCAGAAACTAAGGGACAGATTAGCTTTATCCTCTCTCAACAACTCTTTACCACCTTCCTAGAGGAATTATTATCATTCCCGATAATATTAGCAAGAACTGCTTTTATTTGAACATACATAAAGAAATGATACCGACTGTGAAGTACTTACCAGAAAACAACATCTTGGAAGATTTAAGATTGGCACCCTCGAAATAAGTCCCCCATCTTCATTATTTTTTAATCAAGCCATTTCCATATTATCCTCATTGGTCAAATCGGAAGACAGATAACTAAAATAGCTTAACGGTGTTTCGGCATTAATAGTAGGTATGCCCTGACTTGAAAAGATCTTCTGCAGCTGAACCTAGATTTGCGTCAGTGTCTTATATCTTACTTTTTTGGGAGATCTGGTGTTTTTGTGCACCAGGAGAGGTCAGACATATCCAGATACTTCAACATCAGACTCAAAACCGAGTTGTCAAAACTGGAGATCACTACTGATAGGAGGCGCAGCTGCATGACTGAGAATGTCATACAATTAAGCCGCAGGTCTGGGAATCCAAGCCAACCCTTGGTCTTCAGCAGTTGCAGAACACTCTGCTTAACCCCTGGGCATTTCTGGTTCCACACAAACATAGACGGAATTTGATCCAGTTTGGAACAAAACAGTTAACTTATTTATAGGAGATGGACAAAAACAAGAAGAGCCGGAGAATTAACATCTTGAAAATACATTCCTATTCTACCTATTATCGATAGTGAGAGATGCCTCCAGATTTCCAGAATATTGGTTACCTTCCTCAAAGAATTCCCCTTGTCACTCCGAAAAGAATATACCTAAATATCTCTTTAATTCTCTTTTAGAACAGGAGGGAGAACTTCGGACTTGAAGTCCTTTATCTTGAATCTGCACAGAGCGGTAAAAGCATTTATTATTTCCAGGGCTTAGTTTATATTATCCAAAGTTGGTTTTAAAAATCAATGCTATGTACAACTTTATTTTAGAGACTCCAAGTAAGGACATTAAAATATGACTACTTTGGCACAGGGAATGAGCCAACAACTCTTTAAAAAGCGAAATAGTAACAGGAAGAGAGGTCCCCCCATCCAAAACTATTTACCCTGCCTGTGAGTTATGTTTATTCAATGGAGCTGTTGCGCCCTGATATATGGCTTGAATTTACCTTGTAAGCTGTAGTGGAACTCAAAATGTAACCATAATTTGGAATAAACACTTCCAGCTAAAGAGGTCAAAGGCCTTTTCTATATCCAACAGAATAATGGCCCGCAGGTATAGAATCTCTTGACATCAAGTCAATCAATTTGCCCATAAAATGAGTATTCACAAACAAACTGTGGCCACTGATAAAACTGGTTTGGTCCAGGGAAATTAGGAATGGGGCCACAATGTTCACCTGTTTGGCTAAAATGTTTGTATATAATTTATGATCTATATTCATTAGAATAATTGGTTAATAAGACCTGGGGTCCATCAGAGCTTTTCCATTTTTAAGTTTGTAAATCCGAACCCCTTTTATGGAATGAATCTGGTACGCACCCACCGCCCAGGAGAGTATTAAATAAGATGGTCAAAGGTGCTGACAGGCCTGATGAAAAAGTGTTAGAAAACTCTGGCCATAAACCATCTTTCCCGTTGGCCTTACCACCGACCAACTGATCTGTTGTCTACAGTACCTCTTTCCCAGAAATGGGACTGGTTAACATAGAGGAGGCTTCAGTTATGAAAATAAAAAGGTAGATCCAGGCATTAAAGAAAGTCATCAATTTATAGCTCTGTGACAACCCCTTTCCCTGCCACCCTTTCCACCAGATACAGGGTGGAGCAATAGTAATAGAAAACTTGTTTAATTCCTCAGCCTCTTCCATGAGCTGATCAGTACAAGGATTCTCAACTTTCGAGATCAGGTTCTGATTCTTTTTATCCTTAACTTGCCAGGCTATGAAGCAACCTAGAAATTTCCCTTCTTCATAGTCCTGGCACTGGAAAGTATAACTATTTATTAACTCACTTTGAAGATAAAAGTATTTTACCCTCTCTTTTTTTCCCACCATCTATCTCTTAGAAGATTGTTGAGCTATCAGTAAGTGCAGCTTAGAAGGTTCTATCCACCTCATTCTGCAAGAAACACATTTCTTCCCTATGCTTCTTGACTCTAAATGCTTTGAAAGAGATAAAGACCCCTGTAATAGTACATTTAAACAGCTCCCAAATCATAGAAACTTTAGCAGAGGAAGCCTTTTCTTTAAAAGGTTTCTTAATTTCCATACTTGTCTGATTCAAACAATCGATTTCTAGGAGCATGCTCCTATCCACGTTCACCTGCAAAGGTATTGACTAGCTGTACACTACATGCAAACGGTCTAAAAAACACTAACATGATGAGATATCCTTACAGTACAAAGGGAAAAAGAGCCTAAAAACAGATAAATCCTTCAAGCAGAGAGGACACGCTTAGAATAACGTGAAAGATTTTGTCCATGCCTACCTCATATCTAAATGTCCCGTTTTCACAAATGGGAACACATACCTATAAAAATATTCCCATGTGTCTTTTATATAAGGAAGATAATGGGTTCAGGCAATCCAAAATCGGATCAGGTAAGAAAGTTCACCCCACCTTTTAAAGATGACTGGGATCTTCACAAACTGGACCATAAAATGTTCCCAAATTAATTCTACAGGACCCTATCTCTATCAGGAAAATAGCCCAATACCCTGCCTGATCCTTGACAAACTGATGGTATTTTACCTGCAAATCATTTCTAAGTAAAATAGCTATCCCCCTCTGCGAAGATGTAGCAGAAGTGAAAAATGAATCCCATGCCCCCAGGTACTTCATTTTCTCCTTCTCCTTTCTGGTCACACAGTGTGTTTCCTGTTATAAAATTGCATTAGGATTAAACTGCTACAGCTAAGCAAAAGTGGTGGCTCTCTTTACACTGTTATTAAGGCTGTTAGCATTAAAACTGACTAGTGTAAAATTCACCATCATTTAAGGCAAACAATCAGGCTTCTTTCGAATGACCATGCCCGGCTCTACAAATGGTGGGCTTAGAATGATTGTCATGGAAACTCATAATCTCATAACGCCTCAGCCCATTTGCCTCAAGATCACCTTTCTATTTTTTCATTTTCCTCCACGCCGCCCTTGCTTCACTGTTCTGCACCCACCTGAGCTCACCAGACCACCTGATAGGCCCTCTCCAGACCAGACCAAATAGATGCAGTTTCTTGCATCTATGCCCGAACAAGGAGGAGCAGCCTCCATAGCACTTTCCCATACCCACCTCCACCACGCAGACCACAAAAAGAAATTCTTATAGAGCAAAACCCTTTCGCCCCTGGAAACCATCACCGAGAGATAGACAACAATTGACATTCCAATTTTGAATGTTTCAAAACTCATATCCAGATCTTGTATATCCTAGCCAAGTTCAGATGATATATTTCATATAGCAAAACAACGAAACAAAACCACACTTTCTCCTTGAAAGTCCCATCTTATGTCAGCACAAACTCCCAACACTCCATATGCTAGATAGGGTCTCCCTTCCTGGCCAGAGAGACTTTGCGTGCAGAGATAAAGTTCCTTGCCTCACTTGGGTTTGAAAAATCCTGAAAGCTCCGTCTCCAGTTAATCCTTAAGTTTGCACCCTGAATTGTGGTTACAATTTTGAAAGCAGGCCTTTGAAATCTCTCAGCTTCCTGACTGTCTCCCATACTAAATCTGAAAAAAGAGAAAAAGTAAACCCTCTCTCAGAGATAATACTCTTTTTCAATCTGGCAATGCTCAAAATCAATTCTTTTCTCTGATAGTCTTGGAGATAAGCGATGATAGTACGTGACATCCCACCCCCCTTATGGGTACCTGCCGGAACCCGATGTCACCTTACAATTGACAAATACTGAATGGTTAACGGTGCAATCTCCCTGCCCAACGACTCACTTGACAATTGAGCAAATAGCTCCCAATATCTAGTTGGGCCGACGCTGAGCCCTCAGGAATACCCACTATGCATTTGTTGGACTGGTGAGACCGGCTCTCCAGATCTTCACATTTTCGTGACTGAGATCTAATTTGCTGATCCAAACTGCTAGCATTGTATTTTGATTGTTCCTCCAAGAGTGCCAGGCGACTCTCCAACTCCTGCTAGCCAGCCATAAAGGTCACCATTTCTCATCTAAGGCTACCATTCTTTTAGTTAATTTCTCCAAACTGGGTGCTTGCTCATATTAGGTTTTTCTGAACTTTTCTATTTACCATCAAACTACTTTTGAGCAATTGCTTAGAGGAATGGCTAGAAGAGAGTGAGGCCACTGAACTGTAGAAATCAGGAGGGTTCTCCAAATCCATACTGCCCCAGCCTGAAGCTGCCAAAGTATGATCCCTATATTTGGACTTCTTTCTTATCTGCGGCAGCTTCAGCCAATACGGCAAAATGATTCCCAACTGAGATTTGTGCCCAGCATAGGTCGGCGCCCCCGGAAATCTTTAAATTATGTGCATGTTCAAGCTGACCCACCCCCAGGTTGGTTCTGACATTGAAGGTGACAGCTGGGTGAGGGAGGGAACTATTAGCCCCAGCCAGACCCCCTCCTTAACCTTAGGAATGGAGAGCCCAAGCATCTTAATGTTCCAACATGGGCAGCCTGGATTGTTAGACCAATTCTAATGGCTGTCCAGATCAGCCAGTGGGGATTTCACTAGCTCCTCCTCTGGTGGGCTCCCCATGGCACTGCTCATGCATCAATGCAGCTGGGATTTCTGGGTTCTCTGGGTTTTCCCCCTATTTCAGTGAAGAGAGGCTGTCTTGGCATCAGTGGGGAGTAACAATATCATTTTCCGAAGCATGAGAGGCCAGATTTCTCATTTTCCAATCCCATGTGTCCCCTAGAGAGACAGACCTCCGATCTCCTGGTGTAACAACCGGCAGCTCAACTTGACCTCTCCCTCTCCCAACCTGGCCTCAGACGGGCGCAGAGGCTGATCTTACAGCTGCTTTGGACCCAGGCCGGGCCACTGGCTTTCTCCTAGACTTAAACTTGGCAACCATCCTTTTGCAATATCGTGGAATCTCTTCTTTCTCAGGGCTAAAGTAGTCTCTCAACAGAAGTACATCGGAAGTACTGACTCCCAATTAAATGAGTAATATGACATTTTGGACAGTAGTGGGAATCACAACATTAGGATACTTTTTTGATGGAGCACTCTTCATAATTCCACAACTTGTAGCAGATATATTCTAAGATGACAGTTCCTTTAAACAAGATTGCAGTAAAGGCATTACATGATAATTGGTCTGAAGATTTGAGTGAAGCCCTTTCCAAAATCAAGTGGTGCTCAGCTGTGTGGTACCACAATAGTGTCAAGAAATGTTCGAGTTAATTTAATACAGTATAACATTTTGCATGCCATATACCGGATTCCATAACACCTACTTAAAATATATCTAACTGCATTAGCTGCCTATCCAGATGTCTGCCCAAGGTGGGATTCAGATGAGGAGGCACCTCTAACATATATAGTGGTCATGCCCATCCATTCAGCACTATAGTTTGGAAGTCACTAGCTGTGCCAAGTCACTCACAAGTATTACAAATATATGTAGCACAATTATAAAGGTGTGGGGAGTAGTATTGTATTCAACACAGCCAATAAGGTAATTCCTCTTAACCTGAATTAACATTTAAAAGTTCTTACCACGGATGTGTGTTGGCTGTACATGTGCTGTTTTCATATGAATTATGAATAACAAGAATTATGCTGTTTAAAGACTACATGGATCCTGAGAACCTGCAAACCATTTGTGAAAACATTTACATTATGCCCTTTTTGCAATATGATTTAATGTAATTTGTGTCAAATGTTTTATCTCTTATTAAATAATAAGAAGAAATGTTAATTCAGTTTAAGAGGAATTAATTTGTTGGTTGTGTTGAACACAATACTACTCCCCACACCTTTGTAATTGATAATAAGTTTTCAGACCAGAGGGGAAACTGGCCTAGTGGGTGCAGTGCATAGGGCCAGTTGTTAAGTGATCACTAAAACTGACAAGTAGTTACAAATATATGTAGCCTAATACTTGCATGTTCAACTTAACACCCAAGCACAAGAAGAGTTACCATCAGCATGTGCTGGATATGCAGACCCTGTATAGCCCCACCTTCTCTATGATTCAGGACCAATGCTGCTATGCACTACTCAACTTTGATGTATTATAAACTTAAAGACATTTCAGGAGATGACCAGGAGATTGATAGCACCAGTGAAAACCTGTTTCCACTACAACAGTGATAACCCGTTTTTAGAAATTATGTATAGCATTGGATTGTGACAGGCTCACTCCCTCTATCGAACTATTTAAAGATTTGTTAAGTGCAACATGATACCCAAAGGGTGTCCAGCCCCTAGTGGTGCCTAAAAAGAGAGAGCTTAATAAAGAAGAATCATTTTTTAAATATTTTTTGAAGTATTGAATTATTTAGTTTAGTGTGTGAACTGGAATTCATACAATTAATAAAAACATACTTCTATATAATTGAACTAAAATACTTACAACAGAAACAGTTAATTGATTGAATAGTTAGTCAAGCAGTTATCAGTTATAAAAAAAAAATTCGAGCCATAGCACGTCAATTTGCAAGCCAAAAGAATGTATAGGGCGACTGGGAGGAACATACTAGCTAAGGCCCTAATTATGAGTTCAGCGGTCCGATGGACTGCCGAACCTGTGGTGGCGGTATGGGCATCGCCACACCGGCAGTCCGACCATCCTATTTCGAGTTTGGTGGCCAGCCTGCCAAAGGACCTCTGCAACCGCTGGGGATCCGCGATCCCTCAGCGGTGTTGCAGCGGTGTGAGGCTGCAATATGCTGGTGTTGCCGCTGCAGCACCGCCATGCATATTGTGAGTTTCCTCACTTAGACTCTTTTCATGGAGGTGAGCCTGCCATGAAAAGGGTGGCAGTGAGGAAACAGCCTCCTATTGCCTCCTGGCCATGGGGTGCATGCAGGGGGGCACATGGTGTGCCCCCGTCTGTATGCACCCCCTGTTCGTGCATGGCATGGACTGCACAGCCCATGCCATGCAGGAACGTGCTTTTGTGGTCTCATTGCTGTGCCTTTCTAAGGCTCGGATAAGAGCCTTAGAAAGGCACCACCGTGGGACTGCCAAAGCACCCCCGTCAGACAGCTATTAAACTCCTAATCTGGCGGGTGGTGTGCGGGTGGCTTTGGCGGTCTCACAGCAGGGCGCTGGCATGGCAGCCCGCTGCGAGGCCGCCAAAGTCGTAATCTTGCCCTAAGTCAGTCTAGTGGCATAGAAGCATAGACTCATGCTTCCAGAATAAAGGACAGAGCAATTGTTTTCTTAACACAGGTTTGTGCATAGCAGCATGAAGTTCATTAATGTCTCTGGTGTGTCCAAATCATAGCCCTATGCATTCCTTGTATAGGCTACACAGGTAAGGCTTCCTGTATGAATTTTATCAATCAATCATGGATTTGTATAGCATGGCTACTCATCCGTAAGGGTCTCAAGGCGCTGGGGGAGAGGGCTGCTGGTCGGACTGGGTGGAGGATCATTCGAAGAGCCAGGTCTTGAGGTCCTTCCTAAATTGAGTCAGCGACGCAGCTAGCCTGAGGTGGAGGGGCAGGGTGTTCCAGGTCTGACGGGTACATGGAAAGTGAGGAAGTGGTTCAGGTATGCTGGTCCTTCATCATTTAGAGCTTTGTAGGTGTGAGTGAGGAGCTTGAAAGTGATTCTCTTGTTGACTGGGAGCCAGAGGAGTTGTTGGAGGTGTTGCGTGGTGTGGCTGTGGCGGGGGGTGTCAAGTACTAGTCTGGCTGTGGTGTTTTGAATGTTCTGTAGTTTCTTGAGCTGTTTCTGGGTGATGCTGGCATAGAGTGCCTTGCCGCAGTTGAGTTTGTGGTGATGAGTGTGTGGGTGATCGTCTTTCTGGATTCTGTGGGGATCCATCCGAATGTCTATCGAAGCAGGCGGAGTGTGTAGGTGCAGGCTGAGTAAACTGCGTTGATTTGGCGGTTCATGGTGAGCGATGAGTCCAGTAAGATGCCGAGGTTGTGTGTGTGGTCCATCTGGGTGGGGGGAGATCCCACAGCAGCTGTCCACCACGAGTCGTCCCAAGCTGAAGGGGTGGGTCCCAGAATGAGTACTTCGATCTTGTCCGAGTTGATATTAAGGCAGCCTATTTTTCATTCAGGTAGCAACGGCCTTCATTCCACTGTGGAAGTTGGTTCTGGCGGTTGTGGGTTTGTTGGTGAGGAAGAGGTTCAGCTGGGTGTTGTCGGCGTATGAGACGAAGTTGAGTCTGTGGCTTCTGATGATGGCTGTAAGGGGAGCCATGTAGACGTTGAAGAGAGTGAGGCTCAGGGACGAACCCTGGGGCACTCTATGGCTGATCTCTGTGGGTTCTGAGAGGAACGTTGAAGTCTGACTCACTGTGTCCGGTCGGTGAGGAAGGAGTAGATCCAATCTAGACCCTTGTCACGGATGCCGGCGTCATGGAGTCTCATGATTAGGGTCCTGTGGGAGAGAATGTCGAAAGGCAGCCGAGAGGTCTAGTAGGATGAGGGCTGCAGTCTCGCCCCCGGTCGAGGAAGGAGCGGTTGTCGTCGGTAGCTGCAAGGATGTGTGGTCTCCATGCTGTGGTTGTTTTGGAAGCCGGATTGGGAGGTGTCCAGGATGTTGTTCACTTTGACGAACTCAGGCAGGTAGGTGTTGATGATCTTTTCGATGACTTTGACTGGGAAGGGGAGGAGGAAGATGGGTCTGAAGTTCTTGCGGTCTGTCGGGTCAGAGGATGGCTTCCTCAGCAGGGGCAACCCCGTCGTGTTTCCAGTCGTCGTGGAAGGTGGCGGTTTCTATGGAGCAGTTGGTACAGCTGAGCTGGGGGGCGATGGCGACGGCTGCTCTGTGGAAGATGTGGTACAGGCAGGATTCCGTCGGGGCTCATGAGTGGATGCTCTTCATGGTCTTGAGCATGTCCTCTGTTGTGAGTGCGGTCCAGCAGAGCACGGTCTGTAGGGATTGTAGGAAGGTGGAATCTGACTATATGGTTGCCCCCACTTTTTTCCTGGTGTTTTGCTGGTTTATGACTTAGTTGGACTGGGATCCTGCTATTCAGAACCCCAGCCTAGCTGCTTCCTCTCTAAAATGGTTTCCATGTGCCTTAGGCACATCTCTGATTGGAATCTGGAGTGCCCTTGTAAGTCCCTAGTATATGGTATACTATGTACCCAGGGCATAGGTACATCAGAGGCCTGCCAGGGGCTGAAGCATGTATTATACCACCCCTGGAAGGCCAGCCAAAAGGACACCACAGGTCTGCTACTGCAGCCTGGGTAAGGTGGTGCATGCACCCCTTACTGTGATATAGGTTACCTATATCACTACATACATACACACATATAAACCTATAAGTCACTCCTATGGCAGGCCTTATCAATCCTGAAGGCAGAGTGCTTGGTTCCTATGTGAGAGGGTGCCCCTGCATGAGCAGAGCCCCTCTGCAGCGTTCGGAGACCCTTCTCTGATGCTGTTTGTAGTGCAGCCTGACCATACACTTTTAAGCGCATTATAACCTCGCGTTAAATGCTAACTTTGGGATGGCTGCACGGAAACATGTCGTGTTTGGTGTCAAACATCTTGGAATACTACCCCCCCGCCAGTTCTGGTGGCGGGGGTAGCATTCCACCCTTCTAGAGGGAGAGACATGTACACACCGGCCTGCCCGGTAACTTCTTTCCAAGCCCTGGCATCACAAAATGGATGCCGCTGCCACAGACATGGGTCTGGCCTCCTGCTGCTGACTGAAACTCTGGCAGGGGAGGCCTGGACAATAGATTTCCTGTCCCAGGGAGGTGTAACCACCTCCCCAGACAGGATAATGTGTATTGGGGCTGGGCGGGAGCACTCTCTGGTGCTTTGAAGTCCTGCACTGGGGGCACATTTGGTGTCCCTGTGCATACCCCAGTTCAAACTGGTTCAGGGGCTCCCAGCCCCTGCTCTGGCGCGAAACTGGACAAAGGGAAAGGGGTGTAACCACCCCTCTTCCCTGACCCTCCCATAGGTGGGTCCCCAGAGTATGTCCAACCCCCTAACTTGGTATAAGTATGGGACCCCAGTCCTTAGGACTTTAGATTTACCTGGACGAAACTCTGATACAGAATCCAGGACCTTCAACGCTCTACTTTAAGATTAGAGGACTGAAGAATCTCCCTTGGGGTCAAGGAGTGACTCCCCTGCTTGGCAGGCACCAACAAAGCAATTGTCCGGTCTGCATCGCTGAAGCTCCCGCCGGACGCCGAAGTCTTTGCATCACCAGAGGTGGATTTCCAGACTTCCCCGAGGCTGCCCTGAGTCCCCAGCAAAGCTGAGGCCCGTAGCTGCCGTGGGTAACGTGGAACCGTGACCCCTGGACACTGAGCGCATTTGCAAGTGCATCCTCTTCCTGGTCTCCCACGAAGTTGTGCTTTGGGCTTCGAGTAGCCCCCACCTCCAACACCGACTGCACCAAAGATCACTGGCCTCCACTCCACGAGTGTCCCGTGAGCCAGCTCTAAGTGCGTCCACTTGAGGCTCCTTCGCGGTCGCTAGTCCCTTGGCTAGTGGGCCCTCCCGAAGGCAACTCTTCTTCTGCTTGGGCTTCCCTGGTTGCTCCAGGCGTGCCCTGACTTACCCTCGCTGGGTGAGTCCCTCAGACCTTGCTGGTGTGCACCACCGTCCTTCTTCTATTTCCACAAGACTTGCCGTTGCCAAGGCTTGTTGGGTCCAATCCAGTTGCTGATACCCCTGCAATCGACAGACGTTGTGGTACAGCTCGAATCCAGCTTCTGGTCATCATCGACGCCTCCTGGACCTCGTGGCTGAAGAGTCAAGACAACCATCAACCTACCTGAAGCACCCGACATCGGTGGGCATCCGCTCATCGCCTTCCTGGTCACTGGCTAGTGACCCAGACTCTGTCCCCTCTGCTTTCAGGTTCTTCAGATCTTCGATCCACCTTTGGATCCACCCGAACACTTTTGACTTGGCCGCCAGCAGCGCTTTGCAGCAGATCGCCATTGAAAACGACGACGAAACACGACCCCGAAAGACACCCATGCACCCGGCTTCCCTGGGTGAGGTAACTCGAGTACTCCGGTGCTCCCGTGGGTATAGACTCTAGAACAACCTAGTTCTAAAGGGGTTTGCTCCAAGTCCTCCTCTAAGTGTCCCTTTTCTTTGAAACTCCAACCGCGACATTCCCCATAGAAGTCAACGGCGGCTCGCGGCTGTGTTCTCACACTGCACGCGTCCCCCGTGGGTCCCCTGTGTCACTACCTTGGGTGGTTCCTTGAGGGCCAAGCACTTCTACAGGCTCTAGGCCTTGTGTCTAGCTCAGTCGTGGTTCTTATACCACTTTATTGGTATATGGTTTGGTACGCCCCTAGGGCTCAAACGTGTATTTGTGCTATTACTGTTGATAACTAACTTATAACTTATGTACTTCAAACTCTAGCCTCATAAAGAGACTAGAGGGGTGTGTTTAGCAATAAATACATATATTTTGAATATATACCTGGTGTGGTCCTCTTTCATTTGGTCACTCAAGAGATTATAGACTGGTAAAACAAGCGGCTTTACATTCCTTCAAGACAGCCTGAAGGCTGCTCTCCATAGCTACCACTAGGATAGCTTTCAATAAAGGTTGTCTTTAACCTATCTCCAATAAGGGGTTGTTTGGACTGGTGCAAGGTGCCCACTATAATTAGTGGACAGCATATACCAGGCCAACTTCTCACATTGGTGTGCAGCGTGTGGGATTCCAGCTTGCTATTGTTTTACCAGATAATCTCAATTGAATTGATCAACTGAAAACCACTAAGGGTACCTTAGGTACATATAAATCAAGCTTAGGATACAGTAAGTTCTACTGAACTTAGAGTTGTGTGTTAAGGGATAGCACACCCTTTCTACAACTCAAGAGAGTTTAGTAGGCCACACTAGAGTAGGTAGTGCATACACCACACCTCACTAGTAATGTCTTCAAAGCCAGGACCCAGTGAGTCCTTGCCAGAAGCCAGTGGGCTTCTTCCCTCCAAGTATGATAATCTCCCATTCTTGGAATTGAGAGCATTATGCAATCTTAGGAAGCTGAAGACAGGCAAAAGTGCCAGCACCCAACACCTCAGGGAGGTGCTTCTGTCAGATGATCTCAGCAGACCCCTAGGGTCTGAAGGGGTAGGCAGACAGGGTGGGGCAGAAGATGAGGAAGGGGCCAGGGGTGAAATCACCCAGGACCCCCCTCTGAAACTGGCCAGGAAGGTGACAATGACCTTGACCTGGAAAATCCAGTTCCTCCTGTGGAGGAGGAGGAGGATCAGAATGACCTCCCCTTTGTCCCCCCCGGAAGAATTGTGAGTGTGCCCAGAAGGCCTAGATCTCCTTCTCAGGAGTCTAACCACTCTGACACCTCAATAGGGACCTCTGTTTCCTCTCATAGGAGGGAAACCTCTCATGAAAGGAAAGAGAGACTGCTCAGATATGGAGAAGCTCAGTTGAGGCTCAGAAGAGAGCAGTTGGCTATAGACAGGGAGTCCCTAGAGCTTGAAAAGCAAAGAAAAAAGATGGGACTAGAGTCCCATGGTGGCAGCAATTTTCCCAGAGATAGGGAAAGGTCTTATGACCATAGAAACCTAAACAAGATTGTCCCTCCCTACCAGAGTGGGGATGACATCCACAAATGGATAACTGCACTGGAGAGGGCCTGTAAAGTTCAGAGGGTCCAACAGGAGCAGTGGGCAGCAATCTTGTGGCTCTCCTTTGCAGACAAAGGTAGAGACAAGCTCCTCACTGTAAGAGAAGAGGATGCTGACAATTACAAAGTCTTGAAGAGTGCTCTGATAGATGGGTTTGGCCTAACCACTGAACAGTATAGGTTGAAGTTCAGAGACACCCAAAAGGCTCAGACTCAAGACTGGGTTGACTTTGTAGATTGTGCTACTAAGGCTCTGGAAGGTTGGATACATGGCAACAAGGTGCATGACTTTTTAGGATTGTACAATTTGATTATGAGGGAGCAGATCCTTAATAATTATCAAAACCAGCTTTTACACCAGTACCTGGTGGACTCTGATCTGACCTCTCCCCAAGAATTGGGAAAGAAGGCAGACAAATGGGTCAGAACCAGAGTAAAGACTAAGACACAGGGTGGTGACCAGAAGAAAGATTCTACCAAGTCCCAAGAGAAAGGTGGGGATAAATCTAAGGATAAATCCACTACAGGGCCCCAAAAGTCCTCTTCTGGGGTGGGTCCCAAACTCCTTCCTCTCCTGAAAAGAAACCATATTGCCATGTCTGTAAAAAGCCTGGACACTGGAAAACTGATCCCAGTTGCCCCAGGATTGGCAATAAAGAAAATGTTCCTCCAACAACTACTACCACCCCTCCTGGTACTACCAGTAGTAATCCTCCAGTTGGGAGTAGTATACCCAAAAAGTTAGGTGCTTTTGCAAGAGGAACAGAGGTGGGCCCTAGTTTAGACAGGACCCCCTCAACAGACTCCTCTGACTCTGATGGTGGTATAGGATTTCCCACCTTTACCATGGGTCCCAATGCATTGGGCAGGTACAGACTGGAGCCAATAATTAATGGTCAGAAAGCTGTGGCATTTAGGGACACCGGGGCTAGTGTCACCATGGTGGCAGGGAAACTAGTCCCCCCTCACCAGCTTTTACCTGAGTTTAAATACCAGGTAACCAACATTGAAGGTGTCAGAACAGATCACCCCATGGCCATAGTCAATCTCAGCTGGGAAGGGGTCACAGGCCCAAAAGAGTGGCAGTGTCCCCAACCTTGCCTGTAGATTGCCTGATGGGCAATGATCTGGAAATTTCAGCCTGGGCTGAAGTTGAACACCAAACCCATCTGAGAATGCTGGGCGTCCCTGTAAAGGTTAGTGGGGCTGTGATGGCCACAGCCCAAGCCCAGGGAAATTTTGGAGAGATGGAGCCTGGAAGAATGGCCCACTCTCCCCAAAAGAGAGCACAAGGGTTGAAGAAAAGTCTTCTTCCCTCCAGACAGTAGGTAAGGGTCAGCCTCCTCAGGGAACTGACCCTACCCCTAGTGAAGGAACTGCCCCAGAGGTAGTCAGGCCTGGCCTGGCCACACCCCTGATGACAGAGGACCCTTCCAAGGTGGTACCCAGTCTGGAGCAGGTAACCTGCCCCTCTCTACCCTGACTCAGTCAGCCCAGGGCTGCAGAGGTCAGGGAGGTCAGTGGACCCCCCAGGGCCCCCTGTCCAGAGGAACCCCCCCATCAGCAGATTAGGGGCACCCAGTCTAGTAGCCCTAGCCAGGTGAAAATTCCTCAACACACTGAGGGATCACCCATACCTTTGTGTAGGGACCTCCCCCAGAAGGACTCTGTTAGGCAAGGGCAAACCTGGGACCAAAAGGTTCCAAACCTGCCATGTCCCTCCAGTGGTCCATCCAAAGGGACCCAACCCCCAGCTGTAGGCAGCCAAAGGTTGACCCTTAGAGCAAAGTGCAACTCAGTCATGGAAAGACAGGCATACATGGTGACCAGTGATCTGAGGAAGCTGAGACCAACCTTCCAAGGGCCTCACTTCCCTTCTCAGACACCTCACCAGTCTTGTACTTTACCCAAGCACACCACAGGTAGTAATTCCCCATGGTGGAGACCCTCTCATACCCTTAGGGTGAGGGATTGCTTAGTGGACCATAAGACAGGGGGCAACCATGCTAGTGCAGGTGCTTCCTTATATGGCCACTTAGTCAATAAAGGCTCAACTGGCCAAGGTTAGCCTTATCTCCTTTCGTTTGGGGGGGGGTTATGTAGGAAGGTGGAATCTGACTATATGGTTGCCCCCACTTTTTTCCTGGTGTTTTGCTGGTTTATGACTTAGTTGGACTGGGATCCTGCTATTCAGAACCCCAGCCTAGCTGCTTCCTCTCTAAAATGGTTTCCATGTGCCTTAGGCACATCTCTGATTGGAATCTGGAGTGCCCTTGTAAATCCCTAGTATATGGTATACTATGTACCCAGGGCATAGGTACCTCAGAGGCCTGCCAGGGGCTGAAGCATGTATTATGCCACCCCTGGAAGGCCAGCCAAAAGGACACCACAGGTCAGCTACTGCAGCCTGGGTAAGGTGGTGCATGCACCCCTTACTGTGATATAGGTTACCTATATCACTACATAAATACACACATATAAACCTATAAGTCACTCCTATGGCAGGCCTTATCAATCCTTTAGGCAGAGTGCTTGGTTCCTATGTGAGAGGGTGCCCCTGCATGAGCAGAGCCCCTCTGCAGCGTTCGGAGACCCTTCTCTGATGCTGTTTGTAGTGCAGCCTGACCATATAATCTTAAGCGCATTATAACCTCGCGTTAAATGTTAACTTTGGGATGGCTGCACGGAAACATGTCGTGTTTGGTGTCAAACATCTTGGAATACTACCCCCCGCCAGTTCTGGCGGCGGGGGTAGCATTCCACCCTTCTAGAGGGAGAGACATGTACACACCGGCCTGCCCGGTAACTTCTTTCCAAGCCCTGGCATCACAAAATGGATGCTGCTGCCACAGACACGGGTCTGGCCTCCTGCTGCTGACTGAAACTCCGGCAGGGGAGGCCTGGACAATAGGTTTCCTGTCCCAGGGAGGTGTAACCACCTCCCCAGACAGGATAATGTGTATTGGGGCTGGGCGGGAGCACTCTCTGGTGCTTTGAACTTGAAGTCCTGCACTGGGGGCACATTTGGTGTCCCTGTGCATACCCCAAACTGGTTCAGGGGCTTCCAGCCCCTGCTCTGGCGCGAAACTGGACAAAGGGAAAGGGGTGTAACCACCCCTCTTCCCTGACCCTCCCATAGGTGGGTCCCCAGAGTATGTCCAACCCCCTAACTTGGTATAAGTATGGGACCCCAGTCCTTAGGACTTTAGATTTACCTGGACGAAACTCTGATACAGAATCCTGGACCTTTGACGCTCTACTTTAAGATTAGAGGACTGAAGAATCTCCCTTGGGGTCAAGGAGTGACTCCCCTGCTTGGCAGGCACCAACAAAGCAATTGTTCTGTCTGCATCGCTGAAGCTCCGGCCGGACGCCGAAGTCTTTGCATCACCAGAGGTAGATTTCCAGACTTCCCCGAGCCTGCCCTGAGTCCCCAGCAAAGCTGAGGCCCGTAGCTGTCGTGGGTAACGTGGAACTGTGACCCCTGGACACCAAGCGCATTTGCAAGTGCATCCTCTTCCTGGTCTCCCACGAAGTTGTGCTTTGGGCTCCGAGTAGCCCCTGCCTCCAACACCGACTGCACCGAAGATCACTGGCCTCCACTTCCCGAGTGTCCCGTGATCCAGCTCTAAGTGCGTCCACTCAAGGCTCCTTTGCGGTCGCTAGTCCGTTGGCTAGTGTGCCCTCCCGAAAGGCAACTCTTCTTCTGCTTGGGCTTCCCTGGTTGCTCCAGGCGTGCCCTGACTTACCCTCGCTGGGTGAGTCCCTCAGACCTTGCTGGTCTGCACCACCGTCCTTCTTCTATTTCCACGAGACTTGCCGTTGCCAAGGCTTGTTGGGTCCAATCCGGTCGCCGACACCCCTGCAATCGACAGACGTCGTGGGACAGCTCGAATCCAGCTCCTGGTCATCGTCGACGCCTCCTGGACCTCGTGGCTGAAGAGTCAAGACAACTGTCAACCTACCTGAAGCACCCAACATCGGTGGGCATCCGCTCATCGCCTTCCTGGTCACTGGCTAGTGACCCAGACTCTGTTCCCTCTGCTTTCAGGTTCTTCAGATCTTCGATCCACCTTTGGATCCACCCGAACACTTTCGACTTGGCCGCCAGCAGCACTTTGCAGCAGATCGCCATTGAAAACGACGACGAAACCCGACCCCGAAAGACACCTATGCACCCGGCTTCCCTGGGTGAGGTAACTCGAGTACTCCGGTGCTCCCGTGGGTATAGACTCTAGAACAACCTAGTTCTAAAGGGGTTTGCTCCAAGTCCTCCTCTAAGTGTCCCTCTTCTTTGAAACACCAACCGCGACATTACCCATAGAAGTCAACGGCGGCTCGCGGCTGTGTTCTCACACTGCACGCGTCCCCCGTGGGTCCCCTGTGTCACTACCATGGGTGGTTCCTTGAGGGCCAAGCACTTCTACAGGCTCTAGGCCTTGTGTCTAGCTCAGTTGTGGTTCTTATACCACTTTATTGGTATATGGTTTGGTACGCCCCTAGGGCTCAAACGTGTATTTGTGCTATTACTGTTGATAACTAACTTATAACTTATGTACTTCAAACTCTAGCCTCATAAAGAGACTAGAGGGGTGTGTTTAGCAATAAATACATATATTTTGAATATATACCTGGTGTGGTCCTCTTTCATTTGGTCACTCAAGAGATTATAGACTGGTAAAACAAGCTGCTTTACATTCCTTCAAGACTTAGCCTGAAGGCTGCTCTCCATAGCTACCACTAGGATAGCTTTCAATAAAGGTTGTCTTTAACCTATCTCCAATAAGGGGTTGTTTGGACTGGTGCAAAGTGCCCACTATAATTAGTGGACACCATATACCAGGCCAACTTCTCACAGGGATGCCGATTGGTTGTGTTCGATAGTGGCAGGCGTAGTGCTCGGGTCTAGGGAGCCGAAGCTATTGTACATCTTCCTGATCTTGTGGTGAAAGAAGGTGGCGAGTTTGTTGCAGAGACTTGGGAGGGGGTAGCGTCTGTGGTCTCGCTGTTGGGCCTGGCGAACTCCTTGACAATGGCGAAGAGTTCCTTGCTGTTGATTCAGTCCTGGAGGGCCATTTTCTTTGTGGGTTTCAGGAGGAGGTGGTGTGCGTTGATGGCAGATTTGAAGGTTGTTCGATTTTCCGGGGTTTTGTTGTTCCTCCATCTCTTCCCGAATCGTCTGCAGGTGCGTCTGGACTCGTAGAGTGCAGGAGTGAACCAGCTGGCCTTCTTCCAGTGTTGATTGCCTGGTCTTTTCTTGAGGGGAGCCAGGGTGTTGGCGCAGTTGGAGATCCAACAGTGGAGGTTGCGTGATGTGGTGTTCTCTTTGCAGACGATGCTGTGTTCTTAGCATGAACAGAGATGGCAATAGATAGCCTGCTGAGAGGCTTTGAATGCTATTTCAACTCTAAAACACTTACAGTCAATGTTCATAAACCAATATTTATGATCACAAACCAGAAAACAATCTGAAAAAAATATTCCAAGTTAACAGATCCTCTATGGAATGTGTTGAGCGCTTTGATTACCTAGATATATCCTTTGATTATGCATTTTCATGAGTCAAGCAAACCGAAGAAAATGTGCCTGACATGACAAGAATGTGGGAGCGTCACTGCAATGTAAGATTAGCATTGGTGGAACCTCAGTACAGCCAATTCTAGGTGTTTATAAAAATGAAAGCAACAGCCTAAACCATGTACAGGGCTGATTTATGGGGGTTCAAAAAGGCTACCAAGATACAGAAAATTAAAAATTGCTTCTTAAGAACTATGGGCCCGATTCACAGAACTAACTTACTACAAAATCCTAAACTTACTACCATTTTGGTATTCACAGAAGGCACTTACTCATTTTGGTATTCACAGAAGGTACTTAATCATTTTGGTATTCACGGAATGCATTTACTCATTTTGGTATTCACAGAATGTACTTACTCATACTAACTTTATGTCCACCCTCGGGCCGGAGATTCCGGCCCGGTGGTGGAGATTCCGGCCCGGTGGTGGAGATTCCGGCTGGTGGCCGAGAATCCGCCACCGGCCGGAATCTCCACCACCGGCCAGAATCTCCACCACCGGGCCGGAATCTCCACCACCGGGCCGGAATCTCCACCACCGGGCCAGAATATCCAGCCCGAGGGCGGACATAAAGTTAGTATGAGTAAGTACATTCTGTGAATACCAAAATTAGTAAGTGCATTCCGTGAATACCAAAATGATTAAGTACCTTCTGTGAATACCAAAATGAGTAAGTGCCTTCTGTGAATACCAAAATGGTAGTAAGTTTAGGATTTTGTAGTAAGTTAGTTCTGTGAATCGGCCCATAGTTCTTAAGAAGCAATTTTAATTTTCTGTATCTTGGTAGCCTTTTGAACCCCATAAATCAGCCCTGTACATGGTTTAGGCTGTTGCTTTCATTTTTATAAACACCTAGAATTGGCTGTACTGAGGTTCCACCAATGCTAATCTTACATTGCAGTGACGCTCCCACATTCTTGTCATGTCAGGCACATTTTCTTCGGTTTGCTTGACTCATGAAAATGCATAATCAAAGGATATATCTAGGTAATCAAAGCGCTCAACACATTCCATAGAGGATCTGTTAACTTGGAATATTTTTTCAGATTGTTTTCTGGTTTGTGATCATAAATATTGGTTTATGAACATTGACTGTAAGTGTTTTAGAGTTGAAATAGCATTCAAAGCCTCTCAGCAGGCTATCTATTGCCATCTCTGTTCATGCTAAGAACACAGCATCGTCTGCAAAGAGAACTATTGTTTTTTTACCTCCTGCTATTGGTATGTCCAAGTTCAAACAAAGCAAGAGCCTTTCCACATAATTTATGTACAAGTTAAACAATATAGGTACCTATGTGCAGCCTTGACGGATGTCTCCTTGGATTGGGAAGTGAGATACTTACTCTCCCTTTGTTCTCTATTTCACCCTAGCTGTGGTCTTATAATGGTGCTGTTCCAGTGCTATATCACAACATGTAATGGAATGCACACCCGTTTTCTTCCTGGTTTGACAATTTTATAACATGCTCAAAGGCAAAATTCCTGGTGTGCAAGGCTTGACTCATGCTTTGTCCCAAAAGCACGGATGTGAAATGTCTAAACTAGAGCTGCTGCGCCGTTGCACCCAGCTTCAAGCCGCACAGCCACACATACATGAGCTGTAGCATCAAGCAATGTAAATTCCAGTGAACCATAGTAATCCAATGTAATCCATGTTTTATTCCACATTAATCTCTACATTCACAATGGAGGCAGTGTGATTCCCAACTTTAAATGCAAAAGAAATGCCCATCCAGGCCTTATCCTACGGCATGTTAGAATCCACTCTTCATCCTAGGTAACCATACGCCTGTTCACCCAATGCATTTCGGGCAATTCGCCCTTCGTCAGGGGAAGCTGCAGTATGAGAACCAACCATCAGTAAACTTAAATAACATTTTTAAATAACATTTTCATAGCATTCAATAATATGCAAATGTGAATGCACCAAGAAACCATCAAATCCATCAAATAAATACACAAAACTCATTCCATTACGTGTTTTGATATAGTAAATTGTTGTCCCTCCAATTGTTTGCACCCCAAAATAAGAGATTAAAGGAGTAAAATACCATCTTGGAGGCCACCTAGGCACAATGAGTCGCAGAGAGTTCAACAGTGGGAGCCGTTTATATTTTTTTCAAAATAAGACTGATCAATTCAGTCATACAGGACTTTTTTAAAAAAAAGACTGAATAATTTATTCATACAAGACTTTTGTATATTGAAGTCATCCATACAAGAGTATAACATGAGTTAATTAATGGTTGATTGTGATGTATTTTTTCTTAAATTGTATCTTTTCTTAAATTGTATTGTAATTATTCTTGCATGATTATATATTTGATGAGTTTTTATTTTTACTTAATTATGTATATGTGATAATACTGCTTTTCTAGTATTCTGTGATTAGGTTGAGCTCAAAGGGTTCGAACACAGTTTTTCTTTAGTGTTTTTTTATGTTTTTTGTGGGACCGGGATGGTGGTCACATGTTCAGTTGTCACTCACCGTTTTGTTTTAAAGGGATTGGTTGCACGCTGAGCACATCGCGGGGCCAAATTAGAATCAGTTTCCTGTGCGCTTATTTCCAGTGTTTAGGTAAAGGAGTCACGGTGACGGTTACGGTGTTCAGACATCGGAGAAATGGATTATATTTGTTGTATTGTAAGTGCACTTTTTGATCATTTTCTTGGTTTTCATCACGTGTTCTTGCATGGGAGATATCGCACGAATTATGAATTATACATATTGTTATATTTTATATTCAACACTTTCGGCTTCTATTCAGTAGTAAAAATGGGACACAGAGGTCATTGTTTATTAGTTTACCATAAGATGAGTTTTGTGTATTTATTTGATGGATTTCATGGTTTCTTGGTGCATTCACATTTGCATATTATTGAATGTTATGAAAATATTATTTAAAAATATTATTTAAGTTTACTGATGGTTGGTTCTCATACTGCAGCTACCCCTGACGGAGGGCGAATTGCCCGAAATGCATTGGGTGAATAGGCGTATGGTTACCTAGGATTAGGAGTGGATTCTAAGATCTGTAGGATAAGGCCTGGATGGGCATTTCTTCTGCATTTAAAGTTGGGAATCACACTGCCTCCATTGTGAATGTAGAGATTAATGTGGAATAAAACATGGATTACATTGGATTACTGTGGTTCACTGGAATTTACGTTGCTGTTCCAGAGCTACCAGTAGATTTTCAGGTATCCCTTGTTCCCTCAGGGTAGACCAGAGGACAGTTCTATTAACTATGAATAATAAAATCAAGGTGGACTTCTTTAACTTCACATTTTAATACATGTGAGTTACAGCCTAACTGGCTGATAAACAGCGCCCACACCTTTTTAAAGTCATGGTCTGGTCCCTTTCAGCTCAGTCTTGAATTACATTTTGGAGTAGTTTGCAAGTTAAGATTGGGTTGCCTTTTTTAAGATGGGAACTATAATCACTGTTCTCTATGAGTTAGGAATTGTCCCGAATTTCCAAGTTACATTGAAAACTGTTTTAAGAAGAGGAGCCCAAAGAGATGCCTCAGTTCAAAAGACATTTGGTGCTATTTTGGTCTGGACCTGGAACTTTATGCGATCTTTGTCTATAAATCACTTCACTCACCTAGTTGGCAGTGAATTGCAAATCCTTGCTCAAACTGAATGGGCGAGGTGTTTTGTTTCTTTGTCATGTTCTGTCTCTGCTATATTTCTGTTCTTATGTAGTACAGAGAAATGCCAAGACCATTCAGCAGGTAAAACCCCATGTTTATTTGTAGGGGGTCCACTGCAGCCCATTCTAACTTATTCCCAAAATGTTCCTAAGTCATTTTTACTCAATGCATTTTTTACAAGGTCCCAAGCTTTAAATTGCAGTTGTCTCTTTTTGCATTTAATTAACAATTTGTATTCCTTCCTCAACGTGTTCAATAATCTTCTTGTGTGAAAGGTCTGTAATCTAACATGGCCGACATCCTCAGCCGAGCCCGGGAAGCGAAGAACACTCCAGCCTTTCCTAGAGCGGATGAGAGACCACACCCCTTTGAAGGTCAAAGGGAGCGTAAGAAGGAGGAGCAGCGTTTGTTACAGGAAGACCCCTAGGTCAATACAGGAAGGAATTATATGTGAATGGCAAAACCCAACAAGCCCTCTTAGACACTGGATACTGTTTTACTGTGGTCAACCAAAAAGTTATATCAGAACCCCAAATACGAGAAGGAGAACAGGTGTGTGTCACCTGTGTACATGGGGATTCAAAAACCTACCCAGTGGCCGAGGTCCTATTAGATGTAGAAAACAACCCACACCTAAGAAAGGTCGGAGTAGTACCTTCCTTACCAGAACCAATAATAACCGACCATCCTCAGTTCTAACAATATTTACAGAGCACTAAAAACTCCACCACAGCCTGGCTGTAGGAAAACCCCTTTAGTGGGAGTGAGATAGAAAGAACGGGAAAGAGCGATAGAAGAAAGAAATTTAAACAAGAAAAAAGACAGGTAAAAAGGGCATATAATAATGTACAGATGTCTGCTTTTTTCATCTCAACCCCAGAAAGAGGCGGACTAGCCAGAGTTTTTGAGCCGCCCAAAGTGATGATGGCACCCTAAGATATGCCTGGGAAAGAGCATAAGAACAAGAGCCAGAACAGGTAGGACCCTATTTTTTTGCAAAAAAAAGTTTTACTATATAGAGCTGTGAAAGGTGAAACGAGTCAAGTTCACCAGTTATTGGTCCCCACTTCTTTTAGAGAACGGGTGTTACATCTCGCGCACAACCAAATTGGAGGGGGTCATTATAGAAAGGACAACACCCTTAAGTTTCTGACAGAGAAGTTTTATTGGCCAGGGGTTTATAGGGATGTCGCCAAACATTGTGCTTCTTGTGTGAACTGTGAAGTGCAAATATAAGAATCCAGCCAATGTGAAGAAAGCCCCTCTATTTCCTCTTCCTATAATTGACATCCCCTTCAAGAGAGTTGGTATGGATCTGGTGGGACCTCTTTCCCCCTCTGCAAGGGGTCACCACTATATATTGGCACTGATCGACTATGCTAGTCGATATCCCAAAGCATTCCCTCTAACTAGTATGACCACTCCTAAGGTGGCTCAGGCCATGATCTCCTTTTTCTCAAGGGTTGGGTTCCCCGCTAAATACTAACAGACCAGGGGACCCCATTCATATCCCACCTTATGTTTCACATCTGTAAGGTGTTAGGGATCAAACAGATTAGAACCTCAGTATACCATCCCCAGACTGATGGTTTAGTGAAGCGCTACAACAAAACCATTAAAAATATGCTACTCAAGGTCATTTCAGATACAGGGAAAGACTGGGACAGACGCTTACCAATAGTCCTCTTTGCGAAAAGATCGCATGAACAACGATCCACTGGATCTTCCCCTTTTGAGCTAGTATTCCGGAGAAAATCAAGATCCTTCCTGGAGATGGCAATAGAACAGTGGGAAAGTGCAGAGGAAGAGGGAAAACCCATGTTTGAATATGTAGAAAGCCTAAAAACCACCGTGTCTCAGTTATGGGGTTTAGTACATGACCATATGGAAGAAGCACAAGAAAACCAGAAAAAGTATTATGATCGGAGGAGTTCTCTAAGGGAGTTTGAAGAAAGGGGACAAGGTACTCATCCTACTCCCGTCCACAGACAATAAACTCTTGACCCAGTGGCAAGGACCCTATGTCATAGAAAAGAAGATTACCCCTGTTACCTATAGTGTGGTTCTACCCCTACGCGCGGGAGGGAGACAAATCGATCACGTTAACCTCTTAAAGAAGTGGGAGGAACCCCCTTCCCCTAGAAAGGAACAAACACCCATACTGTATGTCAGTACCACTACCCCAGTGAATATTCCTCTGTTTTCCTGCCAAGAGGACAAGGATAATGTAGTCAATATAGGGGCTGTTTTAAACACCTCCCAGAAACAACAACTGCTCAATTTGTTAGACAAATATACAGGTTCTTATTTCTACCAACCCAGGCCTATCCCCCCTTGTACACCATGATATAGTGTCGTTGAGAGATCAGGTGGTGAAGCTAAAACCATATTGTATACCAGCCGCCCGAGGGAAGCCATTGAAAGAGAAGTAACTGCCATGCTACGGTCCAATATAATAGAACCATGCCAGAGCGATTGGTGTTCTTCAGTCGTAATCGTGCCTAAACCCGATGGCAGCTTGCACTTTTGTATTGACTTTCGGCAGGTGAATAAAATCACTAAATTCGACACGTACCCCATGCCCCGTATTGATAAACTTGTTGAGCAATTGGGAAAGGCCAAGTTCATGTCCACCCTTGACCTGACAAAGGGGTACTGGTGAACCCCTCTAACTCCCCAAGCTAAGGAAAAGACTGCATTCTCTACCCCTTCAGGTTCATATCACTTTAAGGTTCTCCCCTTCGGCCTGCATGGAGCCCCAGCAACATTCCAGCGTCTTATGGATAAAATCCTTAAACCCCTTAGAAACTATGTGGCAGCCTATCTGGACGATATAGTTATTTTTAGTCCTACTTGGGAAGAACATTTATTGCACCTGGCCTCCATTTTTGATGCAATACAAGAAGCAGGACTAACCATAAACCCAAAAAATTCAATATCTGGGGTATAACACACAAGAAGGGCTCATACAACCACAGATGGATAAGATTGAGGCGATTCAAAGAATACCCACCCCCACAACCAAAAAGGACATACGGTCCTTTTTAGGGTTTATTGGATATTGCCGCAGATTCATTCCCCATTTCTCTAAATAGCAAGTCCCCTCACAGACCTCCCCACAGACAAATATCCATCACGCATATCCTTCTGGAATCAGGACCATGAAGAGAGTTTCAAAGCCCTAAAGAACTGCATTTGTAAGGGACCAGTTCTCCACTGCCCAGATTTCACCAAAACCTTTGTACTACAAACTGACGCATCCGTACAGGGCCTTTGGGCTGTCTTATGTCAGTCAGACACACAGGGAGCTCTGAAACCTCTTTTATACATCAGTAGGAAACTGTTTCCTAGAGAGAAGCATTACTCAACGATGGAAAAAGAGTGTCTAGCGATAAAATGAGCAATAGAAGCTCTCCAATGCTATCTTTTGGGACATAAATTCCTGGTCCTTACTGATCATGCACCCCTCACCTGGCTAGCGCAAAATAAAGACTCTAATCCCCGCATTTTGGTTCTTAGCATTACAACCATTTGCTTTGCAGACTATCCACATCCCCGGGAAAATGCAGATTGGGGCCGACTACCTTTCCAGACATCCATTGTCTGAATGGCCACAACAGCCATTCCTAGGGGGAGAGCTATGTGAGAAAGGTCCGGAATCTAACATGGCCGACAGCCTCGGCCGAGCCCAGGAAGCCTTTCCTAGAGCGGACATGAGACCACGCCCCTTTGAAGGTCAAAGGGAGCACGAGAAGGAGGAGTGGCGTTCGACATAGGAACCGCGTGAGGACGGCTTTAGAGAGAACGCCAAGAGGAGCGGAGATGCGAGCAGCTAGAGGTCGGGGAAGGCGGCCGCGACGTCTGACGAGGGACCAGGGGGATTCCCTGTCGAGGTTTCCCCGGGCATTGAGACTCCAGCTGCAGCAGTGCAAGAGAACACCAGAGAGACAGAAACAGAGGATACCAGAGAGAAGCTACTCTGCTGTACCAGCTATAGTCCCAGAGATCCAAGAAGTGCGATAGACACCTCAGCTTCCAACACCATGACCCAGGAGACGGGTCATGGTCAGAGGTAAGTCCCGCATAATACACAGTGCTTTTGGTGGGGCTGGTGGGGCGCTTCGAAATTACGGGCACATTACGCACGTGGGAGGTGCATGTGTGTGTTGGGGTGGTGTTATCACGGAAGCTCCCCACCACAAACCCCTGCTGCTAATACACACCCCTGCTTTGGTGCCCTGAGAGATGTGACGTTTTGTTGAAGAGAGAAGATATATCCCTGTCAACTACAGCCATCAAAGACTAAACTGAACCAACTTCCTGCTTTATTTTTTCATTGTTTTCTATACCCAATAAACCCATACTTGTCCCAACGCTAAAGACAGTGGGGCATATTAGCAAGAAGAGGTGATAAATATCGCTAAACCCATTTAGCGTGAATTTTTTTATCGCCGCCGATCGCCTGAATCTATCGCCGCATTAGCGGCGTATTAGCAACATGTCGCTAACAGGCGATAGCTACCTTTTCCGGCGGAAAGGGACGGCGATAGATTCAGCGTTACAGCGGTAAAAAAACGCACGCTAACGTGAAAAAAGTCGCGATGGGCCAATCAGCGATAGAATCCGCACGCTAATCGGCACCAGGCTTGAATTTAACGCGTTTAGCGGGAAAAATGCACCATAAAAGGCCCGCCAAGCAGGAAAAAATAAATAAATGGAAAATACCAGAGGAGCAATGGAAGAAGAAGCTGGGACCAGTGCAGAGGCCAGAAACAACCCCCCAAATACCCAGGAGGACCAGGCAGAGACCCATGTGAAGGCCAAGAGGAAGAGGAATCCTAAGTTCAGCCCACTGGAAAACCAGGTCCTGGTTGCGGATGTGACCCAACACCAACAAGAACTGTTTGTCAGTTCCACAGTGACATTGGCAAGGAAAAAAGATATATGGCAGGACATTGCGTCCAAGGTGAATGCCGTTGGAGAGAGGAGGAGGACAGTGGATGAGTGCAAGAAGCGCTGGCATGATGCAAAGAGCAAAACCAAGAAGAAACTAGGAGCCAACCTTAAAGCAGCGAGGCAGACTGGAGGTGGCGGGCCAGCTCCACAGCAGGAGCTGGATGAGCTGGAGGAGCAGGTGTCCCGAGTCATCAGTGAGGAGACTGTTGTTGGAGTTGCGGGCCAGGATAGTGCTGAATGTGAACAGACACAACAACACCAGGGTGAGCATCAACCAGGGACAGGGGGAAGGGGGTGGATTGGCCCCGTGGCACCCATGTACAATGAAATTAATACAAGTGCATACCCACATGTACTGTGGAACATGTCCCGGATACCCCTCTCCATGGTGGCACAGGGACATATCACCATTCTCAAACAGCACATTACACAACACACAGTGCCATATCATCCAAAATGACGGGAACATCATCGCCGCTTGAGCGGCAGAAAACTGCCACTAAAGCGGCGATAAGGGCCATGAGAAAATGACCAATACAATTCCAATAGCCGGCCAGGGTCGCACCAGAACCTGGGTTGCTATTGGAATTCAATAGGGCATATCATCAAGCCCCTTAGCGCCACTTAAGCAGCAGTGTCCTGCCGCTAAAGCAACGATAATGTTGGCGTCATTCCTGATAATATGGCCCATAGTGGCTGGCAGACAGACCATAATATGTGCACAGAAAAACCAAGCAAACCTAGTCCAAGTCCAACGTCAGAGCACCCCATACGTGCCCCTGCAAATCACAGAGTGGCACAACAACTTGACATGTGGCAGAGTAGCCAAATGGCCCCCTTGCCACAACACCATGCACATACAAATTGCCTGCACAAGGACACATGTCACTCGGATGCCACATTGTGGATGCGCTGGGAATGTGACTGCCCATGTGCACGATAAGGCATGCCACCACCAACGTCAGCACACCTGCAGCATTGCCCACATGTGTCTGAGTAGTGTTCAAGCTGGTGCATGCCTTGCCAACTTGACACATACGCACATGCACATACCTGCAGACTACTCAAGCACATGTGCCCAATGCTGCAGGTGTGCTGACGTCGGAGGCGGCATGCCTAATCGTGCACATGAGCATTCACCTACACAGTGCATCTACAATGTGGCATCAGAGTCACATGTGTCTGTGTGCAGGCAATTTGTATGTGCGTGGTGACGTACAAAGTTGGAAAATCTGACAACACCTGCATTCCCATGCAATGTGCCTCCTTGCCTGTTCACGAGATGTGGGGCCAGATTACCAACAACGGTGATAACATCATCACTGCTGGCACTGCAGGAAACTGCCGGCAAAGTGGCGGTAAGAGGCATGATAAAATGCGCTATAGAATCCCAAAATAAGTCCAGTTTCATGTGTGAACCTAGGCTCATTTTTGAATTCCATAGGGCACATGATCTAGCCCCTCATTGCCACCTCAGCGGCTGTATCCTGCTGCTAAAGCGGTGATAAGTCCATCACCGGTCATGACAATATGTCCCAAAGTGCACACATCTGTCACACAGAATACAGCATTCAACATCACCCCTGATGTGAGTTGACCATCACACCCTCATGTGCTATACAATATAACGACATGGCAAGTCAACTGTGTCATTAAACTAAAATGCACTTAGGTACACATCACACACATGTCAGGCCGTGAGTAACCGAACCAGTACAGCAGGTAGCATCCATGGCAGCAGCTGTGTGGCACATACACAAACACACATCATCCACACATTAGCATCTCATGTGAGGGTGGCAGTGACCAGGCCTGAGCAGCAGAAATGGACATCATGAAATACACACACATCAGAATTATTGAACACCTACACACCACATGTGGGGTCAACCTTGAGAGCGAAAGTGTGTTCACACCATGGGCCATATCAACAAGCCCCCATCGCAACCACAATGTCACTCATGTTGGAAGTCAGGGTGGTGATAGGGTCAGCGCAACATGAGCAAGGCTGCGTCAAGTCACCCAATGTTGTTTCAAGCCATGTTAAGTGTTGTTACGCTGCCTTGAGAATGGGGACACTTCCAGGGTAAACCTAGTGTGAAAGGGGGCATGCAGTTGGTGTAGTGGTGGCTGTCCCACCACTACACCCACTGAAGTTGATGCTGCCATTCATCATCAACAGAGGAGAGAATAGGTGGCAGTGCTGATCAGAACACAGAGAATCCCTGGGCCTAAGGTAGCAAAACTTGGAGAAATGCATAATAGATCCTTTGATATGCTTGTTTCAGGTGTGCTCCCACGTGCAGTCCACATGTGAAAAGTCCAAAGCCATGGTATGTACATGCACAGGAAGGTGTCCCTTCCTGTACATGACCAAACTGTGAAATCAAATGCCATTTCCTGAATCACATGTGTGCTGCACGAAGCAGCACACATGAAAGTTTGAAAATGCCGTCTTAGCGTACTCCATGTGCAGGAAGCAACTACTACCTACACATAAACAAAGCTCCCTGCTCGCCAACACACTTGTAAAATGTTGCAAGGGAGCCTGTGCTGGTGCTAAGCTGTGCAATTTTCCAACCATTGCATGGGGAAACGCCAGCCTGCACCCTATCCTTGAGAACATGTGTGAGCCTGGTGTAATCTAAGTGGTGGTGGGAGTCATGAAGACAAGGGGCCACTCCAGCAAGAAAGGCAATAACATCATCTCCGTCTTAGCGGCAGTAAACTGCCACTAAAGTGGTGATAAGGGGCTGGAGAACATGCCCTAGAGAATTACAATAGAAGCCCAGGTCTACACCAGAACCTGGGCTTCTCCTGGAATGACACAGGTCATATCATCAAGCCCCTCATCACCGCATTTGTAGCAGGTTCCTGACCCAAAGCCGCACAAATATAATCTCGGGGCATATTATCAAGAATGGCATGAAAATCATCGCTGCTTTAGTGGCAGGAAAATGCAGCTAAAGTGGCGATAATGGGCTTGATAATATGCCCTTGAAAATTCCAATAGAAGCCCAGGTTCACACCAGAACATGGGCTTCCATTGGAATTCTCAAGGGCATATAATCAAGCCCATTATTGCCGCTTTAGCGGCAGTTTCCTGCCGCTAAAGCGGCAATATCTTTCACGCCAATCTGGATAATATGCCCCCTCCTTCCTTAAAAAAATGGCCCGAGATGGCTTAAGTCTCTCACTGCCACTTCCTTGGTAACATGCCCCTGTCTGGACAGACAGCCACAAAAATTGAAACACACAAGGAACCACACACACAACGGGTCTCCCAAATGGAGGGCACCTCAATGCATGCCAGAACATGATGGACGACATGCACACCAGAAAAATCACAATAGACAAAGCCACATCGATGTCCATGTGTACCATGTAGAAACAGCAAGTAAGCTCTCCTTGCCAATGTGCCTAAAGTGTGCCACAATCACGCAGAAACATACCCTCACTAAAAACATGCACATGTGCAGTACCCAGCAATCTTGCGTGTCTGTGAGCCACATTGACAAGGCAAGTGACAGTGCCTGATCAATAGCATGCCTGCAGGCCATACATAATTACATGTATCAGGTCACATCACTGAGGTGGCTCAGTGTGGACGACACCCTGAAACATGCAAGTCACACTCTGACACATCCATGTGTACACACAACCCCTGACGTAAAGAAGAAATCCAAACTCAAACAATGCCCAAAGCACACAACTCTGACCAAGATTCACATACCACCCATTTTGCCACAGCACCCCATTGTAAATGCACAGAACTCTAAGGCTCACTACCTGAAAGGTATGATGGGCAGTGAAAGCAAGCTGAAGGTTCCACCAGCACACAATGCAGTGCATACACAGACTGATCTGACCCCACCAACAATGACTACTCAGTGTGGAAAAGAGCATTAACCACACAAATGAACAGAGGACACAAATTGGGATGCCTGCGTGTAGATATTGTCCCATAACTTCTGTCATATCTGGAAACTGTGAGCTCATAACGTACTACTACAACTTAACATACGCAATGTCATCAAAATCTTAACCATACTGCAACAAATAGGCATCTCCTCAAAAACAGTATGAATTGACACTGTCCTGCTGTCTGCTAGTCAAATCATCCATTGCATGATTGTACATGACAAACACTGTTAAACTGTATCTCCCCTATCACATTTCAGAGGGAGAGACAGCACCTCCTGGACAGCAGCCTGGCCAAGCCTCCACTGATGACGATGAAGTTTACAACACCATTGATGAGGAAGCCCTGCAACTTCTGCTGGACTCCATCAACACCTCACCTCCAGGAGCAGGGCAACCCAGCAGCATTGCGCCAACCCCAACCCCTGCACAAACCAACCAGCAGCAGGCACCTCCCGCCACAGCTACCTCCCAGGAGCCCGATGCCACAACCCTGGCCTTCCAACGCCGTGTTGTAGAGCTCCAGCGGGAGGTTGCGGAACAGGTGCAGGTGGGGTTTGAGCACCTGGCGGACAAACTTGAGGCCATACGTGGGTGTCTCAGTCCCATCAGGGACCACATGCAGAAGATCACGGACACCCACAGCCCCTTCAATGCCCTCCAACGGTCCATGGCTGACATTGCTGGAGTCATGATTCAGAGACAACAATCACTGTCTTCTCAGAGTGGCTCCAGTAGTGTCAGCCAGGATCTGGCTAACATCAGTCGGATAATGGAGAGCATGGAGCGGGTGCAGGCCCAAGACATGGCTGCCAGGGCTACCCACAGGCGTGAAGTTGCTGGGATCTATCATGCCCTGCACCAGCTCATTGCCTCATTGCTGCCACAAGGTTTGGTGCAGATGCCTGCTGCTGCTGCCTCCACATCCTCTGCTCCACCACCTGATGTGTCAGTGCCTCACAGTGCTGCACCCACAATACCACCAGCCACATGTGAGGCACATGACACATCAGATGATGAAGATGAGGATGATAGTGCATTTGTGCTAAGGAGAAAGCGGTAGCATCCATCTGTGCCAAAAGGCCAGTTTCCTCCTTGGTGCCATGCTCAGCATCATGCCATGGTTACACTTCTTGCACTGTCTATCACTGTCCCCCGGAAATCCCCTTGGACACCCACATGGACTGCCATATCACTCTTTTTCTTGCCAATGCCACTGCAATCAGCCTGTGGACTGAACAATGCCTCTTCCCTTGGACCTGTTATCATCAAATGACTCTGTCTGGCCCTCCAACGGGCATCCATGCAATGTGGGCATGTATGGCCAAGCACTGGTACAGTATTCATCACATTAATGTAAATAAAAAGGATTGGTTCTTTACAAATTAAGTATTGAAGTATGTAAAAAGTGTTTGGACACAGATTCACCCAGAAGGTACACCAAGGGAAATACTAGCAATGTACATGTGTAACCTGAGACAGATATGCAGTGAGATGGGGCTTCATGTGTGAACTTGCGGTGCCCCCATTGCACCAATACAACGATGTAGTAATATAACAACCGAGCCCAACCTCCCATCTGGTAAAGTCATGTAACTGTACATGTCCAAGTCTGTTGCTGGCCACGGGTTGTGTTCTCCTGAACACTAGTAAACTGACATGTCTCGTCACGTCCACTCACACACGACGTGGGGGACAAACCCGTTTGGGATGGTGCACATTGCACGTCACATTCCAAGAGTCAGGAAAGCATATCCACATTGATGAAGACACGGAAGGGCACATGTCCACCATACACATACGGAACCACAATGTCAGCATCAATGAAGTCGAGTGGCAAATAGGGACCCACACAAAAGTGCAAGCCGTCAGTCAGCCCCTCCCTGTAGCCAAACAAAGTAACCCCAAATATTACCCCTCTCATGCTGTGACCACTGTGAGCGTATTGGGCAATATGTGTAGGGATGTATGTGGCACTGCACTCAGCATATAGTCAGATGCACAGACAACATTTCAAGGGCGGCATCAGCATGAGTCAATGGCAGAAGTAACAGCTGGAACAAGTCCCCATTACACTGGCACTACAGGGAGCAATGCAACATTTCCCCCTTGTGTGCATCTGAACAGTGTGCCACCACCCAAACGTCATCTTGGAGAAGGTCAAAACCTGACTAGTCTAGTGAGTCACTTAAGCCATGCGTGAGATGTAAACACTGTGAAGCAGGATTCACTACTCCCACATTCACTTTGTGAGTAACGTCAATTGTGAAGTCATCACTTACTATCAGAATACTTTTGTTAATCAGGATACTGCTGTGCCATGTCCTGTACACAATGCCCACAGATAACTGACAAATCATGGATGGACCTGAGAGTGAGCAGACATGTATTGGAACTTATCTAGCAAAGGAAGCGGCCACACTGGCACCACGCAGCAAGTGTGGCTATGTCTGTGCAATGTAGATGGACTCTGAGCCAGGAGCATCTGACAGCTGGTATGTGACGGAATCTCTTGAATCATGCGCATCCTTCCATCTCCATGATGGATGACAGTAGCTAACTGTATTCACTTACCATGGCATCTCATTAGGTGAACTTCAAAATGGGCTACATGTGCAGTCTAAATCCGTGAGTCACACAGTAGATGCTGAACGTAACAGACGACTGTCCCTATAATAGCAAGTTAAGCCAAATTTACTCCCTGTCATCCATGCAAGCTCAGCGTGCTCACATCTAAGGTATCCGGACACAAAACATTCTGCAAGCAAACATGTCATGTGCATACTTAGCAATTTGAATGGATAGTCCAGTGATGGCAAAAGGTTGCATACAATGGCATGAGCCACACTCCACAACATCATCCCTGACATAAGTGCAAGCAGATATCAAAAGTATCAATCTATTTATTATTACAGTATAAAAAAGCATGTGACCTAAAACTACACTCATCACTTAAAAACACTACTTACATCTAATCTAACTAATGAAACATAACTTCCCTAAACTAGCTACCCTAAATAATCCTAAACATGCAACAACACATCCTAGACATCAACCCCCTCCCACCCTGAAGGCACATCACGAGACGGGACTAAGACATCTAAGCTATACATAAACTAACTACACATGTAACCTACACAAATATATATTTTTTTGTTTGTTTTTTTGAATTTTTTTGTAAGAACTGAAAAAACATCAACCCCCACCCAAAGGAAAAGGAAACTTATCCCCAAATATGGATGAACCATTAAAATCTTATGTCTACCTAAAAACCTAACACTAACTAAATGCTACACTAAAACTACACTACCTAACAAATAAATAACTAACCTAACACTACATGAACGAGGAATTGAACATTGGGGGGAGGGAGAAGAGGGGGATGGTGTCCTGCAGGTCCACCCATCATGGCAGTCCCAGGTGGCGCTGAATGTCCATGACCCGTGTGGTGAGATCAGCTATTTGCTGCTTTATTGCGTCCAGAGAAACAACAATGTCCTGCAGTGTCCTCTGGTCCCACAAGGTGAAATGGACCACCTGACCCCCATCTGCCAATGTGACATTGCTTTGGGTTGGGGCTGGTGCGGTAGGGGAGGTGCCACCTGTTGTGCCTGGGACACACCACTGACGCCTGATGTTCCGGGGGTGGGCTGTGTGACATCCTTGACATACTCAGATAATCCCTTCCATGTGCCCTTTTTGCGTTCGTCGCGGTACCGCCGGGACATGCTGCGGTACCCCTTGGCCACCTTCTTAACATGCAGGTAACGCTCCTTTCGAACCTCAAAGGCATGGATCTGGCCTGGTGTCAAGTTGTCTGTAAAACACACAGAAAGCCAAATAAGAGTCCAGTGCACATTTCCATTCTTGCCTGTGCACTTGTGCAATGCAAAATAAACTTAACAGGCTAGCATACACCACAGCGTAACAATATGAAGTCAGCAAGTGACCTGGACAATGACATGTAGAAGCATGGATCAGTGGATACATGCTGGGGAGACTGACATGACAGTGCATGACATGGTACATGCACTGTCACACTGAAATGAGGCTGACCGTGCCCAATGATTGTGCCATTACATACACGGACAGAGTGAGACATGTACGAGCATATTGAGTATGTAAGCATCCTCACACTGTGTGTAGCACCATCCTCATCCTCAATCAATCAGGGGTTCATAAAGCGCGCTACCAACCAGCGAGGGTACCAAGGCACTGGGGTGGGGGGATCAGCACCGGATCAGGTGGAGGTCCAGGTCTTGAGGTCCTTCCTGAACATGTGCAGGGTTGTGGAGCGTATGATGTTCACTGGGTGAATGTTCCAGGTCCTGGCTGTGGTGTAGAATAATGCCCACCCTCCAGTTCTGTGTCTGCGGATGCGGAGTACCTCTGCCAGGGCGAGGTTGGCGTAGCTGAGGTGCCACTTGGGTATGTGGAAGGATACTCTCTTGTTGAGGTATGTGGTTCCAATGTTGATGCGAGGTTTGCAGGTATGGGAGAGGAGTGTGAAGCTGACCCACTTCTCCCCGGGGAGCCAGTGTAGGTCTCGTAGTTGTTGCTTACTGTGCTCGTGACGCGGTGTCCCGAGGATCAGTCTGGCTGCGGCATTCAGGACGTTCTGTAGCTTGTGTTGAAGGGTTCTGTTGTTCCAAGCATATAATGCATTGCTGTAGGTGAGACTGCTGGTTATGAGTGCGTGGTTGATGGTCCTTCCACAGTCGTGGGGCTTCCATTTGAAGTGCTTTCGGAGGATGCGTTGGCATTTGAAGCTGGTGGAGGCAACAGCGTAGCTCTTGGGGTTCATGGAGAAGGAGGAGTGGAGGATGATGCTGAGGTGTGGTGCGGGTCAGTGGGGGTGGGTGGGTCTCCGAGGGCGGGGGGCCACCAGGTGTCATCCCGGTGGAGGTGCAGGTTCCAAGGATGAGGAACTTGCTTTTCTCACAGTTGAGTTTCAAACAGCTGTCTTTCATCCAGGCTGCTACGTTCCCCATTCCTTCCTGGTAACAGAGTCTGGTGTCTTTGGGCTCATTAATGAGTGAGAGGATGAGCTGGGGGTCATCTGCATAGGATACAATGCTGAGCCCATGCTCTCTGACGATGGCGGCGAGGGTGGCCATGTAGATGTTGAAGAGCGCGGGGCTGAGCAAGGATCCTTGGTGTTTTGCAAACAGAGGTATGACGTTGATCACTTCCTTGGTGTTGGTGGTGTTTGCCCCCATTTTGTCAGTGAAGGTGGTCCGTTTGGTGTCCATGATGCCCTTCTGGCATTCCTTCAGGGCGCTCCTGTGGTTGATCCGACTGTCCTTGGTTTACTTGTTTAGCAAGTATTCCCTAGTCGTCTACATGAGCGTCTGGTTTTTTGTAGTTCTGTGTTGCACCAGGCGGCCTTCAGAGGGCGTTGTGTGGCAGGGTGGCGGAGGGGTGCAAGCTTGTCAGCGCAGCTGGAGATCCAGCAGTGCAAATCATTGGCAGTGGTGTTGTTGTTGGTCGTGGCGCTGAGGGTGTCTTGGGGGAGGGTGGTGTTGAGGAGTTCCTCTGCAAGTCTGCTCAAGTACCTTTGTGGTGGGAGCGGTGTGTGCTTGTGTGCGGTGGTGGAGTAGAAGGTGAAATGGACGCAGTGGCGTTCTGTCCAGGTGGGCTGGGTGGTGAGGCTGAAACGGGTGTTTGTTCCTCCCGCAGAGATTGCCTGGAGGGTGTATCCAGCTTTGTGAGTGGGCGTGTTGATCAGCAGTTCCTGTCCAAGTTTGGTGAGGTTGTCTAGGGGAGTGCTGGCGTTGGTGTCGTCGCAGTTGTCGAGGTGTACGTTCAGGTCCCCGAGTATAATGTAGTCTGTGGAGGTGATGGCATGGGGTGCGGAGAGCTCGGCGATGGTAGTTGCGGCCTGGTAGCGAGGTGCCGGTGGGCTGTTGAAGAGTGTGCTGCACAGCGTGGTCCTGGTGCAGGTCTGGATCTAGAAGTGGAGGTGTCCTGTGTTTGAGTGGTGGTCATTCGTGCTGGATGTGGATGGCCAGAGGGGGGTCTTGTGTGCAATGGGGACTCCTCCTCCTCCTGGCCGGTGGGGGTGGTCCCTTCTCTGGATCTTGTAGCCTCGGGGATGGCAAGTGGCGATGTCGGGGCCCGAGGTGGCGTTGCTCCACCTTTTGGAACAGAAGGCAACGTTGGCCATGAGGCTGTCAATCTTGTCCCAGATCTCAACGGCGTGTCGGTGCAGGGAGCACACGTTGGTGAGAATGCAAGTCAGGTATTCGGCCGCGTGTGCGTTGGGCGGTCCTCCGGCGTTTGCGTTGGTATTGTCGTAGGTGACAGATCTGTGGCAGAGTCTGCACGGGAACTCTCCATGGGTTGTGTTTTGCGAGGTTCTTTGGCAGTTGGTGTGTGTCATCCTGCCCGGAGTGTTTGGAGTGCGGCGGAGTTGTATCTGCGCAGTCACAGAGATCCTGTGTTCCTGGCGCTGGCCGCGGTTGGGTTGCAGACGGGTGCAGACGGGCCAGAGGCGTGCGCTGCACGTTACCGCTGCACAATGACGCAGTGCCGCCATTATGTGGGGGAGGGGGTATGGAGGAGTGGCTGGGAGGCGGGAGCTGGGCGATCATGGGAGTGTTCACAGGTGGTAGCGGCTGCGGGAAGGGGAGTGAAACGCCGGGAAAAACGTACGGAAGCAAAGGTTGTATGACCAACAACAGTGAGGCAAGTATGAGGAGATCAAACCCCAGTCAGGCACAATACAGCTAATGAAACGGCACAACTTGGAGTCAACTAATTTGCAGCCAAACTAAATAATGGCTCTCACAGTCCTGTGACACATAGCTGCAGGACAGGTACACTGCCCATGTGCAGGCATGTGTGGGCTCACACACGTGTGTGGTTCATCACGACTATGACTACAAGGGCAATCTAGTGGCAGAGTGCAAGGCTGTCTGCGAGCAGGGTGGTCTGTTCATGTGTAGGGAGGACTTACTTCTGGCATATGAAGGGACCGGATATGACGATTTGTGACTTACATGTGTGTTGCTTAGTGCAGCACACATGAGAGAGATACATTGGGGAAGAATGATGTATGTAAATGTATGGGCTGGAAGGGCCACCTTGCTGTGCTCATACACACCATGTCTATTTTCAAATCCCATGTGGGCTGCACAAAGCAGTTCACCGGTTTCAAGCAGATGTGAGGGGCAAACAACATGTCTGCTCATTAGTCAAGAATACTACAGGGGTGTGATTGTTGTAGATTTGTGCGCAGGAAACTGTGATTTCCACACTTGCACCTCAGGGCCAGCCTCAGATGCAATGGGTGTTGCCGTGTTTTGCCAAACACAAGCCACAATGCATGCCTCATTCACACTCAACACAGCGTGACAGTGTACCTCATTGAGATGTAGGCGTTGATACACGTGGAATAACTTAACGCTGCTTGGATCATGATGCTAGGCCCCTATTGACAACGCTACTTTGATGACAGTCACGTTGACTGAGCGTATTGGCTGGAGGATGAGCACCTCACTTTCAATGTGTGTCACTGCCTGGTGATGGGCAAGTCACAACTGTGCGACAGATGCATTTGTCCAGAGTCACTTACCGATTGGTGCACACTGATGCCTTCAACACTACATCGTCACACTGTAGGCAAGGTAGCTGTGATACACACCCATACTTCATTCAGCATTGTACAACATGTGACCCAGACATCCATGCCACTGCAACATGCTAGTCATTTAAGTTCAAACTCACCAGTGGCGTGTGGGTCCTCAAAGCTGTCGATGTCCCCCTGTGTGATTGGCGGACGTCCATCTGTGAGACAAGTGAAGAAATACGTATGTGTATCAGCCTGCAATTCATATGTGTCGTATTCCTCATACCAATCATCAACATGACAACATACGCAACATTACTGTTGTGTGTCATTACATTATGACTACACAGTACATGTTTGTGTCAACTTTGACTGGCATTGACACCAGACCTGTGGCAGCAGATTTTTGGACTAACTAGACTGCTATGCTGGCTTCCATGACCATTATCGTAGTGTCAGTCAGCCACAAGACACCATTACTCCATGCATCATGATGTTCTACATGCACTTTCTACAACAGAGTTGCTGCAGGTTGCACTACAACATTACACAGGGGTTGTTTGTCTTTGACAATCTGGAAATGTACACATTCTTTAGACCATTAATCGCTATCAATAGCATTTCCACACAGAAACTATGTCCAAAGGGCAGTGTAGCTGACATGACATGATTAATGTTGCCAGCTTGATGACACTGGCTTTTGACCATCACACAGCTCACATGGACACATCAATGGATAGTAAATGTGCACTCACACATGTCACTCACAAACATTGTCCTGCCTGCAAGCACATGATTTCACAGTGTGCCTGCAATGGCAGAACAGTGCTAAGTGTTGGCACTGCGCAGTGGGTGACACAGACTTGCAACAAATGCTTGACATTGTGATGCGTTGTTTCTGCTGGGAGTTGCCAACGATATGCACACAAACTTTGCGGCTCACACCTCAGACAACATCCATCTCTCACATTGTGGGCGGTGGACCACGCGTTGTTAATTTAATTCCTCACACTCTACGCAAATTGATGTAGATTTTGTACTTACCACCCTGTAGGCCTGTCATCACTCCCACGTAGTCCAAGAGGTCGGCCTCACGTACCAGCATGTCCTGCCATCGGTGCTTCCATTGGCGCACGCTGCGGTCGACTCCAAAGCACCGTAGCATTTGCACCCGCACACGCTCCCACCTGATCTTCCGCAGGGTCACGTTGTACCCCTGCAGGATACGGCCTCCCCTCTCCAACATCAGTGGAAGATAATATTTAGTCATCCACAGGAACCCCCCCAATGCCCGCTCGGACATCCTGCCCTCCCTGCCCACAGCTGGCATCTCCCTACACACCTATGACCTCAATGAACCAAAATAAATCCCTCTTAATTTGCCCCAACAACTATTTAATCTCACTACCCCAAGACAGACACCCGAAAAAATATGGCACAGGAGACAATGTAACACACTTACTAAGTACAAAAACCTTAACAGACACTAGACACAGGACACAGCAACACTCAGAAAACTCAATACTGCAGCACACACCACCAAAACACCTCCAGCACTCTCAACATTCACCAGCAATGTGCTCAAAAGTGAAAGTGAAAGTGCAGAACACTACTCCAGTAGACAGGAAGCATGCAGACATCACTTCCTGCCTGTTTGCGGCCCGTTTTGAGTTTGCGGCGAAAATCTGCACGCTAAGAGTCGCAAGGGTGACCTTATTGGGTTCGCGGCGAGAATAGGCACGCAAAGAGTCGCTAGGGTGTCCTTTAAATGTGGGAAAGCCTTGCGCGATGTATTTAGACATTGGGCGTGACCTTGCGTTTAGAAATATTATCGCTTAGTCGTGTTAGCGAGAAAATCTGCACGCTAACAGCCAATTAATACAGTGATGCACTGTCTTAGTGCAAAAATCATGTCAGAGTACTGTAAGTATATGTGGATGTTGTTTGTCACTCACATTACACCATTCAAATGATGTTTCCCTACACATGTCCCCCTAACTGGCTATATTCCACACATGTCACACCATATTTGCATATCTCACAAGTGAACCATCACTCATTCATGCATTTTTGGAGGGTGCTACTCACCCGTGGGGTACACATGACATAGGGCCATCACTTTTGGTCCGCTTTCAGTTGTCTGGGTACCTGCATGTGTTTAACCGGATGGTAATGTTGCGTAGTGGTTTGTGTGTGATGGTAGATGTGGCTCTCTGGTAGATGTGACAGAGCCAGGGGTCTGTGTTGGGCCCAAAATGGTTGTCGTTCCAAGGGGAGGAGGTGTCTTCACCCATGCCTGGTGTCCATTTGGAGATGGCGGTCTGTTTGTTGTGTCTGTGGTGGTTTTGGTCCCTCTGCTCCGTCACGTTACTGGTCCGCATACCTGTTGTGGAGCCTGTTGATCTTGACGTGGTCATGGCTTCCAGGCAAATGACTTCTGACACCCAGATAAGTGTTGTGTACCCCATTGCATGCCCTTTTTTCATCTATGACCCCATTGCACGCCCTATTTTCATCTTTGACCCCATTGCACACTGTAGTAACAAAGGTCCACGCAGGTAGGTTAACTTAAGGTGATTTATTCAAGCAGGTAACAAGTAGTATAACAAGTAGATAAGTTATAAAGGAGAGCCCCACCAGGAGCAGCCTGTGTGCTGCTCAGCCCATGCCTAACTGTCACTTCACCTCTCTGAGTCCCAACATTCCGAGGCTCATCAGACTCCAACATTCTATTGTGATCAGATCACAGGCACTGGCTAAGCAGGAGGTGTAAAATACATTACACTACATATGCAGGATACTACATATCCCTTTTCCTTCCAACAGAAGAACGAATGCAATATATGATCGAATATAACGAGTGAGAACAAGGGACAGAGAGCTAGTAAGGAACAACGGAGTGACAGAGAGAAAGTGAAGGAACAGAACAAGCAAAGCAGAGCAAGGAGATAGATGGGAGAAGACAAGGAGGAGAAGGTACAGTGTAAGAAGCAAATAGAAAAACCCATCCACAACAACAGCGAAATAGAACGTAAGAGACAGCGAGACGCAAGCGAGGAAATAAGAAATAGCGAGAGACAGACGTGCCGAAAGGCAACCCCCAAACATACCCACTGGCCAGGCAGGCAAGAAAGGAAGGAAGAATAAGGCATGACGCAAACCAGACACCAGCCTACACACAGACACAAAGAGGAGGGAATAACGGATCTCCTCCTGAACAGAGAAGAAATAGAATAAAAAATGCGAACGAGGGAAGGCTGGAGACAGAGGATGACAAACAAGAAATGTAACTCCAGAAACCAAGGATGAAAATAAGTAGAACATCACTAGGAAAGCTGGACATAATGGAAAACAGAGAAGAGGCAAAGTAGATACATACAGTATAACTAATACTTCCCCCATTTTCAATTAGACAATAACAATACGATATAAGTGTAACATTGCGTTATACAAAACAGCAAAGTAACTGAATGTAGAAAGACCATATCAGCCAATGGGATTGAAACCCATGACCGTCCTCTACTCCTATGCAAGAGTGTGAGGAGCAGTGTGAATGGGACTGTGACCCATAATGTGAAAGCCCGTGAAAGGACAACCCCCGCGTAGAGGTACAATGCAGTGCAGAGTAGAAATGGGTCTAAAACCCATAAGATGCACCCTGTGTGAGGGTGACTGTGTAAATGGGACTGTGACCCATGAAACGGTGCCCTGTGTAAGGGTACACGTGTAAATAAATGGGACTGTAACCCATACAACGGTGCCCTGTAAAGGGTTAAAACCGTATGTGACCCATGTAGGCAAATTTGTGTGTGGAAATGGGGCTAAATCCATTCCCATCCCTGTGTAGGGAAGATTAAAGTGTGAAACGTAAACATGTAAATAGAACCATGAACCCAAAGAAGGTAAGTACCCAGAGTCCATACGTGCAAGATGTAGCCCATGTAGGCAATGGTGTAGTTAACAAAGTGGGAGTAGTACCCATTGCCATCCCTGTGTAGGGAATAACGAAATGTAATGTGAACACATGTACAATGATCCCCTAGAAGGTGTTTACCCCGAGTCAGTGAACAGTAAGACCCACCATACGATCCTCTGTACAATAAGGGTGGAGATAGACATTTCCTTATGTTATGTACCACTAGCAAAAACAAGTAAGCATATGGTAAAGTCACAGCCACGCTTATGAAAGGCTACAAAAAACGAAGCACATAAGCATTTAATTTAATGACTGAGAGTTTAGGGTGTGCGTGTCACCGTTGGCTCGTGACACACACCAGTGTATGCAAGTAAACCAGCCTAGCAGGGGTAGTAGACTGCTAACATCGTCATTTAGTTCCCTCGTGGACTGGCAACTCATAATCAATGCAAATGCAGAACTTAATGAAAAAACCACAGTCACAGAATGTACTACAAAGTACACCACGAGTCAGGAAAAGCAAGCTTGTAAATGTTCCTCGGGTGTACCAGAGTTCCAAAGGTGAAATGCGGATAAAGTCCTACCTTAAACCCAGGTTAGCATTGTACACAAGGCTGCTGACGATTCCGGAAAACATTGCTCATGATATAGAAAAATGAGCAAGACAGCCAGCAATCGGAGTGTGATGGAAACGAAAATGGAGCAAAGGAAAACAGCTGCAATGCTCGGGGACTGGCCGAACAAGATCCAAAGCAGGCAAGAACCAACTGCATACTTCATAGCCCCTGAGCTCGGCTGATTAGGACAAAATTCAAGATGGCGGCACGAATTGACGCCCGCGCCGGGTGGCTCCAGGCCCGTACAAGGGCCAAACTGTGTAATTTAGCCAGCTCTGCCGCGGAGGAATGCCTGACGTCACCGATGATCCTGACAGGAGGCGCGCAGTATACAATCTGAGGTGAGTTACGCGCGCATGTAAACTGACACAAAGCAGCGGTTAAACGGCCAAAGACTCCGTGACTGAGGTGTAGGAAAATGGAACAAAGAAATGACATTCCCACCGGCAATGTCTCGTACAGTAGAAACTGACGAAATGAAGGCAGGATGCTAAATGCCACCAGTTTGAAGGGGTGTTGAAGAAAAGTCACACAACACAGTGAGAGTGGTGATAAATTAGTTTCTCACGAACCACTCTATGAACATCTTCACAGACAGTTGTAGGCAGTCCTTTATAGTGAAAGTCATGAACAGAGTCTAAAGAGTAGATTACCTCAAAAGTTCTCTCAGAGTGTACAGCAGATATGCGTCTCCCAAGCACAAGAACACAGTAGGTGAAGGTTGTTGCCAGCGCGATGCATGGGGTGAATTATTTGAATTGTAGGAGTTGCTACCTCAGCACTCCGACGTGAAAATACACAGCAACACCAACTCAGCAAGATGTGCACAGGATCACACAACGTAGATAGCAACATGACTCCATTACATGGCACATTGTAGTTGTAAATCCACAAGGTCGTAGAGTGTGAGCCTGGGACTGGACCAGTGACTGAGATGATTTGTCTGCCTGTAGAGTTGATGTGCTTGACAGGACAAGCAGTAGATGTTACCAGAGTAAAGTACGTAATGTAGATGAGCACAGAACGCCAGGGCTAGGGCTGTCCGATGGTGAGGACACTGGTGGGTCTGAACGGCGTAGTGCTTCATCTTACTTGTGTTGATGTCTTCTTTTCTTTTAAAGTTGATGATAGTTTCTCACTTGTTGTCGTCATTCTTGTTGATTGTAGAACACGCTTGTTTCATGTTGGCACCTTTACGTTTCCTTTGGATACCTCCGCTTTTGTACATTGTGGTAGTAGCCACTGTAGTTTCTGTATATTGCGCCATCTCCAGGTCCACCTGTGTTCGCCAGGTACCTTAGATCCGCTTGTTCCACGTAGGTACGTCACCATCCTCGTCGCCAAATTATGTAGTAACGAAGGTCCACGCAGGTAGGTTAACTTAAGGTGATTTATTCAAGCAGGTAACAAGTAGTATAACAAGTAGATAAGTTATAAAGGAGAGCCCCACCAGGAGCAGCATGTGTGCTGCTCAGCCCATGCCTAACTGTCACTTCACCTCTCTGAGTCCCAACATTCCGAGGCTCATCAGACTCCAACATTCTATTGTGATCAGATCACAGGCACTGGCTAAGCAGGAGGTGTAAAATACATTACACTACATATGCAGGATACTACACACACCCTATTTTCATCTTTGACTCCATTGCACGCCCTATTTTCATCTTTGACCCCATTGCACGCCCTATTTTCATCTAAGACCCCATTGCACGCCCTTTTTTCATCTATGACCCCATTGCACACCCTATTTTCATCTTTGACCCCATTGCACGCCCTATTTTCATCTTTGACCCCATTGCACGCCCTATTTTCATATTTGACCCCATTGCACGCCCTATTTTCATCTATGACCCCATTGCACGCCCTATTTTCATCTATGACCCCATTGCACGCCCTATTTTCATCTTTGACCCCATTTCACGCCCTATTTTCATGTTTGACCCCATTGCACGCCCTATTTTCATCTTTGACCCCATTGCACGCCCTATTTTCATGTTTGACCCCTTGCACGCCCTATTTTCATCTATGACCCCATTGCACGCCCTATTTTCATCTTTGACCCCATTGCACGCCCTATTTTCATGTTTGACCCCATTGCACTCCCTATTTTCATGTTTGACCCCATTGCACGCCCTATTTTCATCTTTGACCCCATTGCACGCCCTATTTTCATGTTTGACCCCATTGCACGCCCTATTTTCATCTATGACCCCATTGCACGCCCTATTTTTATCTATGACCCCATTGCACGCCCTATTTTCATCTTTGACCCCATTGCACGCCCTATTTTAATCTTTGACCCCATTGCACGCCCTATTTTCATCTTTGACCCCATTGCACGCCATATTTTCATGATTTGCCCCATTGCACTACCTATTTTCTGGTTTTACACCATTGCACGCCCTATTGACATTTATTTGCACATTGCATGCCCTCTTTGCATCTTTTACCCCATTGCATGCCAACAACTAGCATCTCTTACCCCATTGCACAACAACAGCTTAATCTTTTAGCCCATTGCACGCACTATTTGCATTCTTTACCCCATTTCACGGCCTCATTTTTGAGAGATTTCACACTACGTACACACTCCTAATGAGCTTTTTGTTAGCAATTACAGGAGACTACAATTGTGCTATTCATCACAGACGACAACCTATTTTGGCAGATTTACACTTAGGAGACGCCACATTTTTACATTGGCTAGCCTACATTGCACCATGTAGACTCTAGTCTTCCACACTTGACACACTGCAAAGCATCTCGGTACTGAGGAGACATTCCCAGCATCAATGGAGTTGTATTCTTTTCTTTGCACATGTTGAGCAACGTCACACTTTTCAGAGTGATGTACCCATGCTGGACAGTAACATGCAGACAGGGAATGTGTGTATGAGTTTTTATTGCACACACCGTGATTATGGTGATTTTGATATGAGATACATTGGAGGGGGACTGTCACAATGTGACATGCTCAGTTAAAGAAATTGTTTATGATTCTGTTCCTTCGGGCAGTCCCAGCTGCATTTGCTGTGGGGTGTGCGCCACCTGCCTCTTCTTCATCATCTTCCTCGTCTTCATCTGGTGGTGCAGGCACTCGAATCCATGGTGCTTTGGTGCGCACACATATGTTGTGCAAAACACAACAAGCCATGATGATTTTGTTTACCATTTCAGGGCTGTACAGCAGGCTTCCACCTGTGATGCCCAGGCAACGGAAACGTGACTTTAGCACGCCAAATGTGCGCTCCACAATGGACCTGGTGCGTCTGTGTGCTGCATTATACTGCCTCTGGGCTTGGGTTGTGGGGTTTCGGAGGGGTATCATCATCCATGGGCATAGTGCATATCCTTGGTCCCCTGTGACATGTGGGAGCAAGATGAATACATCATTGGTTGTGCTGGATGTGTTGTTGGTGTAGAGGGTTTTGTGGGGTGTCATTTATGTTATGTTGTATCTCATGTTAGCCATGTGTTGCTTCTGTATGCTTACAAGCATGTTTTCAATTTGTTTGGCCTCACTGTTGTTACTCCCTCCACCAAGCCAATTCTATTGTGTGCGCTGCTCGGTTGCATGAGTGGCTCTTCTCCTGTATATCGCTGACACTAATCCACCCTCCTCACAGTCATTGCCATGTGAAATTTATGATGCAATAGGCCACACAAGACACAGTTCACATTCTGTTCTGCTGCTGCTGCCCGGCCGGCACGAACGCACAACACATGCTGTTTCCTGTCACAAGCTGACACACATCAGAAGTTATGTGCCCCCTCGCATGCAGGGCCCATTGAGGGCAGGAAAGCTTCACCCACACCAACAACATCATCAGACGCAACAACATCCACTCCCTGGACTACGTGGTCATTCCTGGCTTAGCCTCCAACTCACATGCCACGACTGCCCAACATACCTTTTACTTGGTGGAATGTTTGCTGACATCAGGCTGACCAGGGTCGTCACCACAATGAGCCACAGGGCAGGGCACGCCTTTGACGTCTTCTTAGCATGTGTGGACTTCGTCTAGTTCATCGACCACACTAAACGCACATGTGTTGTCCACTTACGCATGCACAACCTTGTTGTTGTACCCCAAGCCAACGTTTCCTACATGGAGGCCACCACTGAGTTGGTGATGCACAGTCACCAAGGGGATGCTACTCACCACCATCAACAGCAACAACCACAACACTGCAGTCATCAGCTATGTCACAAGTACACAGTTTTCTATACATGTATCTCCAACTGCGCGTGCACCCTTGTCCCATTGTGCAACTGCTACATACTGCAGGCACTTAAGGCAACCTTGGTCAGCACCAACATCAGAGTTGGCAGATGCATCTGGGGACACATGTGGTGGAGCTGGTGCAGGCATTGGGATATTAGTAAACAGCACCACCCACATGGCCCAGATGCTCACATTCACCATCAACAATACGCCCACACACCATACAGGTCTTCCAGCTGTGTTTCTGTGATTTGCAACAGTGATGATCTACAGCTGGGGCGTGCTATCCACAGTGGAAACATGGGTCCTCCTCCTCGTAACGAAACATTCAGCATGTGGGATCACCTGGCGGGCCATTGCCTTCAGATGTCCCCACTGCAAATTTAGGTACATAGGCCCCATATTTGGAACCTCCATCTCCATGTACCTACTGCTGTACACAGTGGCCTGCAGCTGCTTCGCCTGCCTCTGCATCCTCCATGCAGCCTTCAAATGGCTCCCCACATTGTCGTGTGCAACCGTTTCCCACACAGTCATTGCCATCAAGCTGGCCTACATATATACACTATATGCCAACATGGGCACATCTGCTGTCAGCTTAGTCCTGACTGTCCAGCACAACACCTACACACTGGGACTTGTGTTCCTACTTTCTTTATGATTCGTGTGCCTCCATCGCGCATACATGGTTCCCACCTCTCCCCACATTTGCTTAGGGGTGGCAGAGGGGCTACGCCTTTGAGTAAGGTTGATCTACATATCTAGCCACAGTTCCCACAGTTCCTGGTGTTATTGTGCCTTTTATGTGGTGATGTTGTTTGACATGTTGTATGTGTGATTGTGACATGTACATTCTCAAATTTCTTATTTGCATGTCTGTGATGTTGAGGCATGTGGTGTGTTACATTGGTACTTACAGACTAGTACTGCATTTCCGTATGTACCATCCTGGAAGCGCTGGTTTATGATGGACTGTTGAAAGATGTATGAATCATGCACACTCCCTGGGAACTTGGCTACGACGTTGGTGAACAATCCGCGGTGGTCCACTATTGCTTTCACATTCATGGAGTGGGTGTGCTTTCTGTTGCGGTATATGTGGGCACTGTCTGCAGGGGGCACAAATCGGACATGGGTGCAGTCTATTGCGCCCAACACTTGTGGGAATCCGGCTATGGCGTAGAATCCTTGCTTGGTCTCAAGCTGTTCCTGCACAGTGTTGGGGAAGTGAAGTTGCTGGCGTATCAGTCTGAGTATGCCATCCAAGACAGTTGGGAGGAAGATTGAGAAGGATGCATGTGAGACTCCTCCGACTCTGGCTGTTGTTGGTTGAAAAGTCCCAGAGGCCAACATATGCAGCATGGCCAGCAGCTTTGTCTGCGGAGGGATGTTGGTTCTCCGCTGTGTTAGTGGCGTCAGCCTGTGGGCTATCAGGGTCAGGATGTGTTCAATGGGTGTCCTTTTGAGCCTGTAGTGGGCAATGACCTCCTCTGGTGTCAGGTCACCAAGGCTGAGACGTCGGCGCAGGGGCCGTCGTCGTCTTAGGCGCTGCCTCGGTGGTGGTCCTGGAGGAGGTGGCAGTGGTGGTTGTTGCCTTCGTGGGACTCCTAGCTGAATGATTAGTGCCTCCATGGCATCTGTGGGTCTTCAGCTGTGTGTCTGGGCTGGTCTCCCTTATATGCCTCCTTTTATCACCAGTTTTTCAGTGTTTAGAACTGGTATTTTCAGTTCTTATTTTCCTCCCACTAAGGGGCCTTAGCGTGCGTTTTTTTATCGCTTCGCAGGCCCAGGACATCATTGGTAATAGTGCGATGGTGTGTTAGCGACTATTTTCTGGGAAATTTGCGAGGGAACGCCTACTTTGCATGCCATTAGCGATGATTATCGCTGCTATGCACGGCGATAGTGAAAAGGGCAGCTATCGCCGGAAATCTGTCGCTAACATAGGTTAGCGACATCTTGCTAATCAGGCGATAAAAAAATTGCCGCTTTGGCGGCAAAAAGTGCTACTAAAGCGGCGATAAAGCCCTTGCTAATATGCCCCAGTGTGTACCGGTCCTATACTTTATCACTCTTCTTCCCTGAACCTGTGCTTTAAAGCTTCCATCAATGCCTGTTTTTCCCTGCTACATTCCTTATTGAACCATTGTAGGCTATCCATAATTCCTTTTGTAGATTTTGTATTCAGAAATTCATTTGATGATGCTGGGAGTATAAGTTTTAATACATCCACAAAAGTTTGAATTGCGTCATTTTTGGAAGCTTCCTCCTGATTGATGATTTCTTGATATATATTTCTGAAAGTTTTGTATGTCAAGAATGGCTGATGGTCAGGATGGGGATGGCTGGGGAGACTTCATTCATAAAATTCGGTCCTGTGCACAACTTCAATGGTACTGGGATGCAGTGAGGCACAGTCTGCATTTAGGAACTGGGACAAGAATAGAGAGATCAGCTAAAACAATTGTGCTCAATGTATGGGGCGACTACGATCCTGCTAAATATACCAAACTACTGGTGGTGCTGGGGCTTAGCATGGCTAAAAGAAATATAGCAAGGAGCTGGGGAGGAGGGACCCTCCAGAGGTATGTACCGGGAAGGAAGACATGAACTGGTGCATGCTGGAAGATAAGCAAGTCTATGAAGGAAGGGGATGCCCAAGAAAGTGGGAAAAGGTCTGGAATCCCTGGCTACAATACACGCACACAAGCATGAGCCCATAGCTTTGGGTGGGAGGCGTTGTTTCTAGGGAGGAAGGAGGGGAGTGAGAGGAAGAGGGGGAGACATGAGGACCTATTCAAGTTGTAAAGTAAAACAGTTGTGATTACGTGGAAAAATATGACTTATTGCTTGTCAGGATGAAGGTGGCTGTTTATGGTTTTTTTGTTTTTATTTTATTGGCATTTATCAACACAATACACACCGTGCATCAGGAATTTCTTAAAGGACATGTGACCAGCCTCTGGCCAATTGGCACTATACCAAAACATACCATTGACTCCCCCCCAACTGTCCCACCCCCTCCCTCATTCCCAGACTGACGGCTGAATTTCAAAGTAAAACTTATAACACCCAGATTTCCAAGCCACTCCACTTGCATTCATTGCCAGCACTCAGATAAAGGATGCCCATTTACTCCATTTTGAGATGCAGATTCCCATGATGACTCTGACCAGCGGCCCAGACATCACATCCAAACCGTTTAAATCTAGGGGACCCCCAGGGACCTCCCTCTGGAGATTGTCGCCTCTCAATCACAGTCCTCTACATTCCTCCATGGTTTCCAAATCCTTTCAAACTTGCGGGGGCATCCCCTAGATCTATATACCTCCTCCTCTGCCCTCATGCACCTACTGAGATTTTATTCCCACTCCCGCAGTGTTGGTGGGACTGGGCTGCCCCAGCACCTGGCTGTGTCTCTCCTTGCCACCGCTATGGCCACGTTGCAAAAGAACAGAGCATACCTCTCCAAGCTCTGTCCCTCCCATATACCCAATGCCACCAGTTGGGGCGTAAACTGAATATGGATCACTACCACCTCCATGAGACTCGATTCTACTTGCTTCCAATATTTCTGTGTAGGCAGGCATTCCCACAGTGTTGATGTTTTTTTCATCGATATATTGAATAAATATATTTATTTAAAAAAAGAATAGCTGTTGGTCCTACAACAGGATTTCAGAGCCAGATTATTGGATGCAAATTGATGCTTCAATTTAGGAAGAGGGTGCTTGAAGACTTGTAATGAAAGTTTTGTGATTAGTGAGTCATGATCGCTTTCAATTTTCATTTGAATGCTCATGTCATTTACAAGGTGCCAGGACTCAATGATTATTAATATATATAAATAGACTAGTTCAAATATTGGTCCCCAACATTTTTTTTGCAGGAATATCTGATGTTGTGCACCCATTAAAGGTTCAAAGGATACATGCTACCATTATTGTGGAAAAAGAAGGCCCATCTCTTGCGCTCCAGTACGCAAGAATTGCAAGCTCTGGTAGAACCAATACATGTTCTTTAATGATAAAATTAGGGTCAGTCATCATTTTGTGCAGTTTTATAATACAGTTTCCATAGACTAGGATGTTAGTTTTAGTTTTACACTCAAGCTCTGATGAGATAGCTCTTGTCATGATTATTTCAGATTTTATGTACCAAAGTATTTAGGGCTTGCTGTTGTTTTTGCCGGAGAGAAGGCAGACATTTAAAATATAAATTTGTATGCTGTCGCACGCTAGGTATTATCTATATCATGACTTGCTTGAACACTTCCTGGTTTAATAGGTATTCATGCAGTTACTCCACCTTTTGATTTGCCCTTTCTGCACTTAATAGCTGGAATGCTGTAAGATCTATAACCATCTATCATGATTTCTTATATTGCCTATGTTTCCTGGAAGCAACATATAGAAAAGGTTTTTATTAGGACAGCCCAGTCCTTATTATGTGTTTCTGTTTAAGCCCAATAATATTCCAGTTTAATTTGGAGCTTAATCTTACTGCATCCTTTGGGGTAGGAAATTCTTGCTTCTTTTAGAATATTTCATAAGGGTACCAAGCGCTGACTATTTCCTATGGTTAGTTTTTCTGAGAGCTTGATGGCACTCATTCTAACCAGCTCCAATCTTCATTATGTTTCTCTGTATTGGATATGTGAATAAACCTGGCTCAGCTTGAAACATGGGTTGAAGACTGTCACTTACTCTCCAATATTCAATATGGGATTTGCAAGGGAATCGGGATGATTGAACAATGTGTGAACCTCCAATATTAATTGGTAAATATACTCGGTCAAAAAAGGGACACCTGCATCTACCCTTTATGGACCTCAAAAGCACCGTTGAATTTGTAAATCATAGAAAGTTGTGGCGCTTGATGGGAGACATGGGGATAGAGTCCATCATTATCACTTTTCTCAGAGACATTTACACACAAACTATGGCGAAGGTGAGATATGGTATAGATGAGGCCTTTTCAACTGAGTTCAGCAATGAGAGGGGTGTGAGACAGGGCATTAATAACTTAGAAGGGGCCATGGTTGAGCGGTGCAGGGCATGCCACAGATTGGTCATCGGCATGTCCTAGCATTAATGGCCCCCACCCCAAATCACTTGCAATCTTTGCTAAATGCCTTTCATGTCATTTATGTCTGACTTGGACCTCAATGTTAATCCGGAGAAAATGTTTGTTATGACGTATGGATACAGGCCCCCTAAAGATAGACAGTTCAAGCTGGGAGAAGAAAACCTACTTGAGAGGACTTCTTTTATGTATGTGTGGGTTCTGTTTGATGTCTGAGGATTTTGGAAACAGCTACGTATTGACAGAAAACTCCAATATGAGAAAGCTATAGTAGCCCTATTTCATTTCTCAACAATATTGGGGATGAAGCATCTGAGGGAAAGGAGCATAATATATTGCTCCAAGTGTATCTCGATCACCATTTAAGGGTGGGAGTTTGGGGCTATACCAATGCCAAGTCTCTGGAGCCAGCAGAAAATGAATGTCTGTGAAGAATGCTGGCAGTGCCACTATCCTGTGCCACATATGTCTGCCATAAATAACTAGATGTGAGCCATCTGGCTGATCAAATCAGAACAAAACTATTTTTATCATGGCATTGGATATGAACACAGGAACATAGCCTCATTTAACAGATTAATTCTGAAAGAGTGTCTGACTATGACCCAGGCACTGGATAATCCCTGGCTAAAATTCATCAAACCCCAATATGTCAGGATAAAAATGCTGCAACATTTTAATAATTGTTAGACCTGTCAACCTTAGGGTGGTCTTTCTCCAGACTTTTTGCCTTGCCGCCTCCTGTTTTGCTGAATTAGTTTTTGTTGGTTTTAGGACTCTGTGCACTTTACCACTGCTAACCAGTGCTAAAGTGCTTGTGCTCACTCCCTAAAACATGGTGAAATTGGCTTACACCTGATTGGCATATTACATTTACTTATAAGTCCCAAGTAAAGTGGTATGTCGTATTTCCAGGCTGATAAATAAGATACAACTAGTGGGCTTGCAGCATTCATTGGTGCCATCCACTTAAGTAGCCCCTTAAAACATGTCTTATACCGGCCATTGCAGCCTGTATGCAGTTTTAAACTGCCTATTCGACTTGGCAAAATAACCCTCTTGCCAAGCCTAAATCTTCCATCCATTTTATTACATAAACGTGACCCCTCAGATATGCCCTAGACAGTCCACAAAGCGATACCAAAGGGGATGATGGACGGAGCGCTTGAGCAAATCAAACACTCACCCCCAGTCAACTGATCTGGGTTTAATCCATCATCATTCTTTAGCTCACTCCACCACCCCAGTTCAGACATGGCCATATGCAAATCAGTCTGACCCTGTGCCTCACGGGAACAGTCCAGCCCGAACTGCCAAGCCATGTCTTCCCTGGACCGGAAACAAGCATCCTGGGACCGGTTTCTGGCTATTCAGCCGTCATCAGCCAGGCTATCTTGAATCCAGTGGCAAAGTGAGCAAGGGACCCACGTCTGGGCATACCCTGCCAACTTAGGGCGAACAAAGCAATACCAAAGGGGATGATGGACGGAGCGCTTGAGCAAATCAAACACTCACCCCCAGTCAACTGATCTGGGTTTAATCCATCATCATTCTTTAGCTCACTCCACCACCCCAGTCCAGACATGGCCATATGCAAATCAGTCTGACCCTGTGCCTCATGGGAACAGTCCAGCCCGAACTGCCAAGCCATGTCTTCCCTGGACCGGAAACAAGCATCCTGGGACCGGTTTCTGGCTATTCAGCCGTCATCAGCCAGGCTAGCTTGAATCCAGTGGCAAAGTGAGCAAGGGACCCACGTCTGGGCATACCCTGCCAACTTAGGGCGAACAAAGCGATACCAAAGGGGATGATGGACGGAGCGCTTGAGCAAATCAAACACTCACCCCCAGTCAACTGATCTGGGTATAGACAGTCCACAAGGCATGAGGCATTGTTAAGTTTTTCGTGTCCTGGTAGTGAAAAACTCACAAATTTGTTTTGCACTACTGTGAGGCCTACCTCTCCCACAGGATAACATGGGGTTACTTTATTACATTTAATAACTGATTACTTTTGTGTGAAATCAGGTAGAAATGTCATGTTTCTAGTAAATTGTAATTTAAAATTGTCTTTATTGATAAAGTCAGATTTTAAATCACTATTCTGAAAATGCCACTTTTAGAAAGTGTGCATTTTCTTAACCTAACCAGTTGGTGCCTGAAGCCTGTTTTCTCGGTTATGTGACTAGGTTTTTTAGTTGGCAGCTGGGATTTGTGTATTCCTTCCAGACAGCCACACGATAGTGAACCTGGGTGTTGGCAGGATAGGCCATTCAAGGCAGGATGGGGGGCGGAGCTGTGCACATTCCCAATTGCACTTCAATGACGGTGCTTCAGCTCACACAAAGAACTTCACACTAGCCTATTGTGCCTGCAGACAGACTGGGACTACAGTAGGGAAGCACGGAATTCTAGGCACTTCTTTAGGGGGAAAACTTCAGACGTTTCTTTCACTTCAAAGGGGGCATCAGGTACAAAAATGGGACCCTCAGACCCACTCTTAAGTTCACTTCTGGACCTGTGGAAGGACTCTCGAAGGACTGCCCTGTTGCCTGTGGCCTGCTGTGTACTTTAGAGGACTGTTCTGCTGCACCAAAAGGACTTTCCTGCTTCCTGGAGCCTGCCTTGTGCCCTCAGAGGACTGTCCTGCTGCTTGTGACCTGCTTTTCTGCTTGAACCCAAAACTTCAAGAGCGACATCAAGGGCTAGTTGGCTGGCCTCCTAGTCAGAGCCTCATGGACAGAAAGGGCTCTAACCATCTTAAACCCGCACCTGGACCAAGCCTGACTGAGTCCTGACCCTCCACATGGTGCCCCTCCAGTACTGGACCCTTGTAAGTGGTGTTAATGGTGCCCAGGAACCCCAAATACATAATGTGGGACTTAAAATATTTTCAGGAAAAAGTGCTCTGAGAAGCAAGAGGAGACGGGGACCTGCTCATTGATCCGCCCAAGGTGCATCAACGGTTGGTCTGACTTTGCGGCAGCTCCAGTTATGTTCTTCTCCACAGCAACAAATCCTGTTCAGTGGCTCTTCGCAGAAGGGGAGCCCTCGTCGACTACAACCTGCAGCTTTGTCCCACTGGAGATTTTTGACTTTCATAAAAGAGACTAAGGGCCTGATTAGGAGTTTGGCAGTCCATCAGACTGCCAAACTCACTGTGGCATGGAGGGAACTGCTGCACTGGTGGTCCGACTGCCGCATTACGAGTGTGGCGGTCCCACCACCACTGGACCGCCGCAACTGCCAGGGATCCATGATCCCTTGGCTGTGGCATCACAGTCTGGCCCAGCAATATGCTGTCAGTGCTGCTGCAGTACCTCCAGGCATATTATGAGTTTCCTCACAGCCACAGTTTTCATGGCGGTGATCCCGCCATGAAAACTGTGGCAATGAGGAAACTAAGGGGTCCTACATGGCCCCCTGTTGCCTCTGGGCTCTCTGGGCAAGGGGATGCATGGAGGGAGCACATGGTGCTTACCCCTGAATGCATGCACCCCCAGTTCCTGCACGGCATTGACATCACAGTCTATGTTGTACAGAAACATGCTTTGGTGCTCCTATTGTGGTGCCTTTCTAACAGGCACCACCAAAGCACCGCCTACCAGACCACAAATGAACTCATAATCCCACACACAACTTACTCCCACACTGCCAAACTCATAATCAGGCTCTAAGTACGAATGTAGAAATCTTCACTGCAACTTTATCCAGCGGTTCTCCAACAAAGACATCTCCTCCTCGGATACCCCTGGCCGCCTTGCCCCGATAAACTTTACCCTCTCAAACATTTTTCTTGAAAAATCCATCTAAGTCCGAAGGCAGGTAGAGACCATGCTCAATCCACTTCTTTATGTGATATTTTTCATTTTAAACTTTAAAACAACATATCTCCTGTTGTATTGATCGGATTTTTGTCATTTTGGTGTCAAATATTTCATTCGAATTTACTCTATTTTTCTAAATTGGTGTGGGATTTTTCTTGTGTTGTATTTTCACTTTATTATTGTTTAAGTGCTACATAAATACTTTACATATTGCCTCTAAGGTTAGCCTGCCTGCTTTTGTGCCAAGCTACCTGAGGATTACGCACAGGTAGTGACTTTTTGTGGTTCACCCTGACAAGAATTGCAGCTGTTGCTTGAGTAGGGTTTCACCTCGCTCAACAACAACCCAGTTTCTCACAATTAACTATTCTGTCTCTTTGATTTTCTTAAAGGAGAGTTGTAAGAAATTGGGTTGTTGACTGGGGTGTAAGCCCTGGGATAACAGCAACCACAATCCTTGTCAGGGTAAGGTACAAGCAAACCCCAAACTAACCTGTGCTCACCCCTTTGGTAGCTTGACACAGAGTGGTCAGGCTTAACTTAGAGGTAATGTGTAAAGTATTTGTGCAACACCTCAAACAGTAGAACAGTGAGAACACACTACAAAAGAATCCTGCCCACAACAGATTCAGAAGAATAGAATAGTTTTAATAAATAAAACAAGACCAAAATGACAAAAATCCAATTAATAGAACAGGAGATATTGAATTTTAAAGTTTGTAGTGAAAATAGTTCTAAAAAGCACAAAGTACCAACTGGGGATATCTGGTCACACCATGCCGGGACAGGTTCAAAAGTTCAGGCTGAGTGCAATTGAGCATGGGCCGGCTGCAGGGACCCAGTTAGGCAGCTGAACAGAGTACCTTAAATCCTGGTTGCGGAGAGTTGTGTGGGTCCGTGTCGAAGATGCACCAAGCAGCCGAAGCGATGCATCGGGTCTAAGATGCAGCAAGGCTGCGGTGCGAGGTCCTGTTACGACATCTTCAAGAATCCGGATGACAAAGCTTGCGAAGCGAAGTCCGGTGTCGAGGATGCGGAGTGCAGCTACTGATGCCTCAGTTCCGAGGAGTTGCGAGGCTGCGATACAAAGTCCGGCATCGTGGTTGATACTGCTGTTGATAGGAGATGTGAGGACCTGGGCTGTGGATGTATAGCTCCGCTCGATTATGGTTTGGTTCTGATGACTGGAGTAAGATATACAGGTCTTTGTGACAGGTCCAATCTATCCAGTGGAGATGCATCAGTTCTGTTTGGGGATGTGTCGCTCAGCCGAGAAGATGCATCGGTTTTGCTCGGGGATGCCTCACTGAGCAGAGAAGATGCTTCTGTTCCGCTGGGAAGCAAGCATCTTAGATCCACTTACAAGGGTCCAGGACTGGGGAGGCACCACTTGGCAGGGTAGACTCAATGATGGCAGAGTCCAGGTGCAAGGTGGTTAGAAGCCTGTTATGTCCATGGGGCTTCAGATCAGGAGGTCAAACAACTAGCCCTTGAAGTCACTCTGCGTTCTGGGTCCTGTCCTTTTCACCCAGGCAAGAGAACAGCAGGTCAGTACAGCAAAGCAGGAGTCCAGCAGAGTGCATTCCAGCAGACTGGCAGTCCTTCAGCAGCACTGCATTCCTTCCTCCTGGCAGAGTATGCACAGGTCCATAAGTGTACTGATATGGTGGTGTATGAGGTCCTTCTTATATACACAGTTGTTCCTTTGAAGTGGGAAGAAGCTTCTGAATGCATGCCTCTGAAGTGCACAGATGCCCTACCATCGCTTCCCTGGCTCCAGTATAACTACAGGAGGTATGCAGTCCTTTGTGTGGGGACAGGACACAACCTATTCAGATGTATGGTAGGCTGGGTCCAGCTCCTCCCTCCCATCCTGCCAGTGATGGCCCACTCAGTCACACCTCAGCTCCCATTGTGTGTGGCTGTCTAGGAGGAATACACAAAGTCCAACTGCCAACTACACCCAGTCATGTGACCAGAGACAGGCTGCAGGCACTAAAGGGCTAAGACAAGAAAATACCAACTTTCTAAAAGTGGCATTTTCAGAATTGTAATTTAAAATCAGACATCACCATAAATTAGGATATTAAATTAGGATTCCAGACACACCAAACTTGAACCAGATTTATCCTCCAATTTGAAAATTGCACTCATAAAATGTAATAACGTAATCCCAATGTTATCCTATGGGAGATATAGGCCTTGCAGTAGTGAAAAACAAATGCAAGTGTTTTCCACTATCAGGACATGTACAAATTGAAAGTACAAGTCCTGCTTTTAAATACATTACACCCTGTTCTCTGGGCTGTCCAGGGCCAACCCTTGCGGTGGCATATGGATTAAAAAGGAAGGTTTGGGCCTGGCAAAAAGGTCTAATTAAGTAGGTGGCACAAGGAGTGCTGCAGGCCCACTAGTAGCATTTAATTTACAAGCCCTGGGCACCTGTAGTGCACTGTACTAGGGTCTTATAAGTAAATTGAATATGTCAATTGGGTATGAGCCAATATTACCTTGTTTAGAGGAGAGAGAACATGCACTTTAGCACTGGTTTGCAGTGGTAAAAGGCTCAGAGTACTAAGGCCAACAAAAACGAATTCAGCAAAAAGTAGGAGGGGAAGGCAAAACGTTTGAGGGTGACCCGTAGAAAGGGCCACGTACAACACGAGTGTAAGTCCCGCTTCTTGAAAATGTTCATGGAAGACAAACTTGAATCTGAATCCAGTAAAAAAAGTGTCATTGTACATGTGTCTCTGTTAACGAGGGAATGCTTGCAACTGTATCTTGAAGTTGTGACCAATAAGCAACAAAAGTATGCCCTAACTAGATTAAGATGCATCATTGTCGACCGACTGATTATGCTTCCTATACAAAATGATTGGGTAAGAACAATGTAACTTTATCCATGTGACCGGATATCCAAACAAAATACTATGCACTTTCTGTTTTTTTGTAAGTTCCATGATCGTGAGAGAAGGTTTTATATCAAGCCCCTAGTAAAACAACTCAACCTTAGACATTGTTGAAGGTTAATGTTGTTGATTCAACAATTATGTACCATAGAATTATGCATAGTGGTTTCTACTTTTATTCTGCAGGCTATCAAAGTCCAATCACGATTAGGTGCCCTGTGATTTGTATTATGAATAGGCTGTCCGGTTTTAGGTTTAAACCTATATTATCTGATAAAACCCCACCAGAAGCAAAATAGTCCTCACCAGTGTAAACATTTAAACACTGAAAAAACCCCTGCCTAAAATGCCATTCAAAGAAAGGAAAAGGAGAGTGAAAGAGTTATTTTTATTTCTTTCTGAAGGGGCCAATACAATGCAACTGTTATATAAGGTAGCTGTAAGAAAGACTGGACTAACATTATTCTACTTGAGTTTTATTGTTTAGGGATGTCACTAAAATATTGTTTCTTCTTCCTTTTTTCAGTTTTGTGGTCTTTGGTCTAAAGATACAGGGGTTAGAAGCATGTTTTAGGTGTTTTTCTATTTATTTTATAAACTGTAGAAAATCAGGAAATGTCAAAATCATTTTAGATTTTTTGGCTACGTTTGAGTCTTTCACTGATAGGAAAAATGTAGGTTTCAGAAGAATCTTTCCCAATATGTACCATCACATTTACCCACAGAGAATGGGAATAGCCCTTGATACATCAGCCCCCTTTTCTAGTGAGTCAGTATTGATAGTAGGTGAATTGCCAAACACCCCAGGCTTTAAACATTCAATGCAAGGTATAGTGACAGGTATATGTGAAAAGAGTGCAATCAGAAAGCATCTGGGATACTGGTGAAAACATGCCACCAGACATTTGGAAAACCTGGACCGCAGTGTCACTTGGAATGCTGCTGCAAAAAGTTCTTACCAAGTTCAACAAAGATTGGAGTGATATTGTTTGTATATGCAGTGATTCAGCTACGTATATGAAAAAGTTGTGATGACCTGTCAAACTCGATACCTGAGCTGAAGTGCTTCCCTGTAAGAGATCCTTGCCACTTGTTAGAAGGTATGCTGAAAGCATCTTTACAATCTTCAGAGTTAATGAAGAATGCTATTGACTTTTTAGTCCATTCTGGTGCACTGTTTTGTTATGCAGGGAAACTAAAACACAAATATTTATCATTTGGTGCTTTGTATGGCATCAAAGAAAGAGTCATCCCAACTGTGTCACTTAGCTGGTGGTTCTCAGTCCTAGAGGCCATGAATGCTATATTATCCACGTGGCAACCATTTACAGAACATTTTCTGAGTGATCATGCCAAAGGCAAAAATGTGGGGATCTTTGGTCACATATTGATAGTGATTTGAAAAAAAGTACATTCTACTGCATTCTTAGATTTTTACAGGAAAGCATGACTGCTGTAGTGGACATAATAAAAAAAACTAAAGTCTGAAAACACCCTTGCCTACCAAGTGTTCAGCATAATTGGTGTAGATGTGGAACATCTCCTTGAGAGTAGGCTGGGAGACACATTTAGTGACTTTGGCACTGCAACATGTTCCATGTTAGAGTGCTTGCCACTTGGTAAGCAAAGACATGTTGAGGAGCAATTCAGGAACTTTTATTTTACAAAGTATGAGAAATAGCCCTTCACCAACCATGGCATTTGAAGTCAATGAAGCTTCACTGTGGTACTCTGCACAAGTTATAGATCCTTTCCATAAAGGGAAATTTTCTCCGGAGTTTCAAAAGTGCTGCTTCATTTTTGACCGCTTCAATAACTCTGAGGGCATATGCGCCCAGTTCAACGTATATGTTGCAGACCTGTCGCAGAGAATCACAATCTTCAGGTGCACCAGTACTGGCATGGAAAGCTAGGTCAGTGGCCAGAGTTAGCAAATTGTGTACTGGCTATTTTGGTGTTGCCTGTCTCAAGTGCCAATGTTGAAAGGGCCTTTTCACAGATAAAAGTTTACAGGGGAAGGAAAGAGCGAGCGAGCGTGCATGGCCAAGTCCTCACTGAAGAAGTATTGTATGGTGTGCTACGATATGTATGATTTGTAAAAATGTATTTGGACCTCATATACACTGTACGTACACTGTCTATATACCATGCACTATCAGTGCAGAAAGCAAGCAATAATAAAAGCAAAAAGTTCCATAAACACCGGAAGAACACTGTTTCTGTTGTTTTTAATGGCACGATAATGTGTAACCACTGATAACCACTTTTTTTTAAGGTATTGAAATCACTTGAAAACACTGAAAAAACCCCACCAGAATTTAACAAAAATAGAAACTGAAAACAGGAAAGCCTAATTATGAAACATTGGATCATTATGTTTTATCGATATTTTATGATATATCAATCCGATTTTAACTTAAAATTTGATGTTTACCCTGTAATTAAATTGTAATTGTGAATGTGCTGCTACAATTTGATGAGTAAAATGACATTTGTGTATCTTTAATATTTCTTATATTGTATACTTTTATGTTTTTTAAAAGAAAATCTGAATAAAGTTTTTACTGACTGACTTACTCCAAGGCTGGGCTGGCATACTTTTAAGACTGTTTTGCCACTATTGGGATTGATGTCCAATTAGAAGTGTATTTTGTGAATTGCAGTTGTCGTATTCTTGGGTGTGTGCCGTCAATTAGCATGCTCCTCCCTAAACCCCACCCATTTAGTAGTAATTAGTCCCCATTTTCCCCCCACTCTCTCTTGTCCCTCCTACATTTACTAATAAAATGTAAATCTATGTGTGCAGGTCTCACTCTAAAGAGATAAGAAAAGCACAAGTGAAACTCTCAGGTTGTAGGTTTGGGAATTGCTTTTTGTAGTCTGTTAAGTAGTACTAAAAGAGTATTACTTTACGTACTCCTAAATGCCTTATGTGAATCAGACCCTGTGTTTGGAAGGGTCAAGTTTACTATTCCAACACCAATCCAACAAGCATTGACATAAGTGCATTTATTTAGGAGCCGATAGCGAGTCAGATTTACTATTCTAAATCCAACCCCATGTAATGCTGGGAAATTGCATTGTATTGCAATTCATTCATATAGTGCTTACTACCCCTAATGAGGCGTCAGAGTGTTTTTTCGGCCAGTAGCACGCTACTCCAGAACCCAAAAGGATTAGTGGTGAAGTAGTATAGTGAAATCTGAAATTAATTTGAGCAGTGGATATGTTAGTCTGTTATTTGGATTGAGAAGGATAGTGGAGGGATAGAAGAGGGAAAGGTTTGCATTTATATAGGGCTTGCTTCCCCTGATGAGGTGTTGAAACACGTTTTGGAAAGTAGCATGCTACTCCTGAACCAAAAAAGGATTAGTGGTGAATTAGTGTAGGAAAATATGAAATTAATTTGAGCGGTCGACATGTTAGTCTGTTATTTGGGCTGAAAAGGAAAGTGGCGGAATGGAAGAGGAAAGGGTTTGCATTTATAGAGTGCTTGCTACCCCTGATGAGGTGTTAAAGCACTTTTTGGCGAGTAGCACGCTACTCCGGATCCTAAGAAGGATTAGTAGCGAATTAGTGTAGGGAAATATGAAATTAATTTGATTTGAGTGGTGGACATGTTAGTCTGTTATTTGGATTAAAAAAGGATAGTGGAGGGATAGAAGGGAGAAGGGTTTGCATTTATATAGCTCTTGCTACCCCTGATGAGGTATTGAAACGCTTTTTGGCAGGTAGCACGCTACTCCAGAACCCAAACAGGATTAGTGGGTAATTAGTATAGGGATTAGTATAGGGAAATATGAAATTAATTTGAGTGTTGGACATGTTTGTCTGCTATTTGGATTGAAAAGGAACAGTGGAGGGATAGAAGAGGCCTGGGTCTCCAAAGCAGTTTTTAGGGGAATTCATAGCAGTAGGAGGGGGTATGAGATGAGTAAAGGGGAGGTGGAGGGAGAAGAGACAGAAGGAAGGGTTTAGAAAGGCTTGTTTGGGAGATTTGAATAGTAAAAGAGTTATGAGATGATGCATGGAGGGATAGAGGAAGGACTAGTCTAGAAAGGGTTATTTTGGGGATCATAGTAGTTGTACGGGTTTTGGGAGGAATGAGAGAGTGGAGGAAGAGGATATATTGAGAGAGGTATAGTGTGGGAAATAGGGTAGTGCATTGGAAAGAGTAGTAGAATGAGGTTTGAGATGAGTCAGAGAGTGAAGGTAGAGGATATATTGTGAGAGATATAGGGTGAGATATAGTGAATTGGATATGCTGAATTAGAAGCAAGTAATAAATATAAAGATACATAAGTACATGGAAGGTATATATGTTTAAGGAAGGTAATATATGTAGATTAAAGTTACATTTAATAAACTCAGACTTTCAAGTGTTGCTGTATTTTAATTTTCTTTTTGTAGTTCAATAGTGAAGCATTTGCAGATAAATAGTTATGATGTATATTTGGAAGTGGTCTGGCTAATTATTCTAACCACAATCCAATAAACATTGGGACAAGTGCATATATTTTTTGAGGGAATACATTTATTATGCTAAATTCAATCCTGTAAACGTGGGAAAATGAATGTATTTGGGAGTCTTATTTACTATTCTAACACCAATTCCACAAAAAATTGTAACATGCATATATTTGGAAGGGGTCATGTTTACTATTCTAACACCAAAACCTCAGAAATTGGGGAAACTAAATATATTTGAAGGAGTTTAAATTAACTATTCTAACTCCAAACACTAAAGCATTGGGATAAGTGAATATGTTTGGTGTAGTGGCATATTTAATACTCCCAACTTGAATCCTACAAACATGTGGGAAACTGCATACATTTGGATAGATCATATTTGCTATTATAACTCCATCTAACAAACGTTGGGGTAATTGTATATAATAAGGGGGGGCATTTTTAATATTCTAACTCCAACTTTAGAAATATTTGGGAAATTGCAAATATTTAGCGGGAGTTGTATCAACTATTCTAACTCCAATTCAACAAATATATGGGCAATAGCTTGTAATAGAAGGGTTTAAATTGACTATTGTTACTAAAAACTCACAAACATAGGGCAGGGAACACCTACATGGAATGAATCATTTTTACTGTTCTAACTGCAACCAAACAAACTTTAGTTGGCTATGATCAAACTTACTATTCTAAATCAACTTACCAAATCATTGTTTAATACTGAAATTTGTGGCTATCTGATCTACTTCTAGAATTCATATCTAACTAACATATTTAAAAGAAGTATTAGGAGTGTACAAGGAATTTCATTAGCTATTCTAATTTTAAAAAATCTTAAACTAAAAATTGGCACAAATATTTACATATAACTGAATATGTATTTAAATATATGTACAATGTATTAATTTAAATAGTATATAAAAGGTGTATAAATTAATAAAAAACATAAATAACATGTTATGTATTTCTTACTAAACAGATAATGAAAACTCAATTGACAGTGTGATATTTAAATTAAAACATTCAATTTTGCATTAAATATTTTAAGTAATTATCAAAATAAATTGAAATATTTATAGCAGAGACTTAAAGGGCCCGATTCACAAAGGCAATCTGAGACAAAAGTCTAACTTTACGACTTTTTGTATTCACAAAGGTCATTTACGAGTTGTATCTTTACTTCCGCACTCAGGCCGGATTCTACCGCTTGGGCTGTACTCTCTGCACCCAGATCGTGCTCCCCGGCTCGGGCCGTACTCTCCGGCTCGGGCCGTACTCTCCGGCTGGGGCCGGATGAAGTGTAACCAATGGGCCAGATTGCAATTTTTACAAAAAGGAACATTAGGAACGTGTGATAAATGGCAGAGGAGGTAATGAAAATCAGTTTGGGCAGTGAAAAGGGTGTGGCCGGACACTACATCATATCCCAGAAAAGTTTACTCTTTTGCATCATGGTACATGCAATCCACAATTTGCGCTCCTCTCAGTGTTGACTGTAGTGTCAACACTGCAGTTGTTGACTGTAGTGTTTACACTACAGTCAACACTGAGGGGAGCGCAAATTGTGGAATGCATGTACCATGATGCAAATCAAAAGAAGTTTGGTCTTTGTTGAAGCAAACTGATTCTCCATAACCCAGAAGGTGTCCCACTGTCAGGAATATTCCATCCCCAACCAAACCTTGGCCACCTTCAATTTGGGAAATGGATGTGAAAAAATGACCAAGATGGTAGACCTGCAACCACCTTCTATTAAAACTGCACCAAGCTGAAGCCACCAGCTGGTGTATGTTTTTCAGAACCATCAGACAACCTAACAATTGATTAAATAGATATGATTTCCTTTTTTGAAGAAGAGCGGGAGATAGCACAGTATAAGCTAAGACTCAGATTTCCATATGGTGGGGTACTTATCTCATTGCTCCAGTCGGGAGTAGTGGGAGGAGAGGACGTGGAAGAGAGGCACTACCTCTGTTGTGCCGTAAGGGAAGCATGACTAGAGAACAGCACCGGACAGAATTATACCGCTTGGAGCCTGCGGTTACACCTATCTCTATACCTCTACTTTTCTGAATACCTATAAATAGGCACATAATGAAGATAGGTTTCAGGCAGTTAGATACATAATATTTGCATTAACAAAGTGCACATCACCTTCTTTCTACTGGAAATCTGAATTAAATATATTGCAACAATTTCAGTATAACTTTGCACTAACATTTTCGGAGTACATTGATTGCACTAGTGCTGTTAATTACCTCCTGTCACACAAACACTGTATGTAGACCATTTGACCAGTTCAAAAAAGATATTTTGGAGATTTTGGTTAGTCCAAACACAAGGGCAAAATAGCACAGGGACTGAAGAACTGTATGTAAAGTCAGAAAGTTGGAGCAAAATGTAGTCTCCGCATGGTTGTTTGGATATATAAAATTCAGATTGGTGAAACTAACAAATGTACACCGCAGATGAAGAGCCTTTTAATCAGAAGTAATCAAGCCCTGTATTTATAAATTCAAAACCTTATTTTTCACAAGTCTTCAGGAAGCTTGCTCTCAGAAACAATTTGATGGCATGATGACTCACATGCAAACTTTTTATCTGCATAATATATTTAAAACACTAGCTGATGTTTGCAGGAACAGCAACTGATGAAACCATCCATTTGCTAAATTAAGTCATTACTCTGTATTGAAGATTCATAGATAATGAAAGTATCTAAATTGTGTTGAGGTTTGAGATGCCTCAAGTGCTGATAAACAGCTCCAGAAAGTTTGAGTGAATTATTTCTACATTTCTCAACCCTAGGCAGCATCATAAATCAGCCCGAGAAAACCTCCACCAATAAAAAGAAGGAATCCAGTCGCAGCATAGAGCGAACCATTATTACTGTGTTGGAAAATCCGTAATGACATTGATAGCATGTGTTGTATGTCTACAGCCGATACAACAATTACACATCCTTTTATATTAAGGGGATCCATGGATTTATTTGCTTCAAAGCTTTTGTGTAACTTCACAACAGAAATGCAAACTGGTTTTCTACTATGGCTAGTGGGACAACTTTGAAATTAATTAATAGCCAACTCACATTTTCAAATAAGTGATCAATAGTTGAGCGAGCATTTGCAGGTGTCAGTGGAACTATGATAATATGTGTTATCCCCAGTACACATTTTGGGGCTTATTTACAAGGCCATTGCACCGCCGATGCGTCATTCTTTTTCCCATATTGACACCCTGCGTGACTTTTCATGGCCTTGTAAATATGGGCCCCTTTTGCGCATTACCCTGGGTGCAAGGGGCGTTCCATGGGTGTTGCTGTGGGTGTTCCCACGCAAAATCCATGGAACTTGACGCATTCCCAGATTGACAACATTTTGTAGAACTGAATGCGTCAGAATCCTATGCCTCCCCAAGGGAAGCGTAGAAATGGCGCAACGAGGAGAAATACTCTTATTTCTCCTAGTTTTTTCCTCTTTCTATGTGTGCTGCATTCTGCAAGACGCATAGGAAAGAGGCAAATGCCATTAATGATTGTTTTTGTGCAGGAAGGTGTCCCTTCCTGCACAAAAACAATCATCTCCTCAGTGCAGGCACCCTTGCAAAATGACGCAAGGGTGCCTGCACTGGCGCATGGCAGCCAATTGTGTGCCAGCGCAGGGGAAAAAACAGGGATGAGTCATATTGTTGTTAATACGATGCATCCCTGTGCTTTGAAAATTATTCACCACAGCTAAATGGGTTGCGGCGCAGCGCTGCGTCATTTTCTTGTTGATAAGGCCCTTTACATTTTATTTTTTTCTTGATTCTAAAATGTTGAATGGTTTTCAGCTAATTGCCTTATTTTAAAAATCTGAATTGTTAATTGATAATGCATGTGCAATATACATTTTTTGGGTGCTTGACATAAAACATAAAATATATGACTTTAGTCCCACAAGGGGGAAGGAGATCATGATCTCTGCCACCCTGGCATTTGACGGTCAGCCATATTTAGAGATCTTCAACCACCTATCGTGGATCTCTCTGCTGTGAAATCTGCTCCCACAACAGAGGCTCCCTTCACAGTACTGAAGTTTGCCCAGGGGGTGCCATCTTTGAAGTACCCGTTTGGCAAACATTTTTTATCAGAAAAATCAAACCCCCAGAGGTAATTTGTTTACTCTGAACAAAAGGTAAATGGCCCCAACGCGCAGGGAGTGTGTTTTTCAGTGCATGGGAGCTTTTTAACATTTTCCCTCCTCAATTCCACCATGCCTCATGTGGGGGACAGAGGCAGAGACAATGAGTGACACTAGTCTCACCCTTATTTGGGTGGGATGACTGTCACTGTGACCCAGCAGTCCTGTGGTGGATGGTCCACTGAGTAAGGGGTTATACCTGGCAGTGCCAGCAGAGACTCAGCTAAAAGTAATTTATCAACTCCCCTGACTCTAAATAGAGCAGGGTAACTGCTGATTTGGTACGGTGGGAAGACTGCTTCCTGTTACATTAAATCCTAAATAAGAACCTTAATCACTTATACATTGAAGTATGTAGCAGGGATTTGGATTCTGCCAGGAAAACAGTTGGGTAACAGGAGCTTCGGCTCATTGGACTCTCTTGAGTTTACTGGCACAATAAAGTGTGGTGGCCTTGTTTGGGGTGTAGTTGGGTATTCAGGTTATGATAATTGCCTACCCACTTCGGTGTTGGATGTGCGAAAGGTGAGTTTGTCCCTCCTTGGGGCTCAGAACCACTTTCAGGCAACAGTAGTGATTATGGACTGGGGATGGCACCTGCAGGAAAGAGCTGGTAATAATACTGGCAATTTGCAATACCACAGAGCACACTATACATATTTCAGCAAATAAACACCAACTTACACCAATTGCATCAAATAATCATTAACTTAGAATAAGCAAAGGTATTTTCAGTACAACTAAGGAATGAGCAATGAGTGTTGGCAATTGAAAATATCAAACACATCAAAAGTTATAGGAGGAATGCTTGCTATAAGTCTAACCACTGGCAATGACTCGGAGTAGCATTCCAACCATAATTCTTTGGCCCACTGTAAGAAACTGGCTCATTGGCTGAGGGACTGAAAGCTCCACTCAGGCAACAACCACAATCCTTGTCAGGGTGAATCTCAAAAAGTCACTAAAGTAACCTGTGCTTAGCACTCTGGAACCTTAGGGGGCGTGGATGAGCTACCAAACATGGTGGTCTCTGCTTAGAGGAGCTCTGATCGGCCTGCTGTATCCTAACTAATACAGTGCAACACGACCCATCCATGCTACCTTTGGCTTTGGTAGACTACCTGACATTGCCACTGATTATCTTGGCCGTCCTCGACCCCATCTCTATTATTTAGAGAGTTTTGCATGTCTGGCTGAGAAAACTGTTGAATTCGCCCGGTGGTAGAAGAGTTGCGCTGGCCAAGGCAGCTGTTTGGGATCTGCAGGGGCCTTAGGTTGGTCGGGCCAACTACCTGCTGGCCTGACGTCCGAACCGCGGGGCAAGGCCTGGGGCTAGTCTAAGTTGTTTCTCACTCCATCGGAGATATGAGGTGGTTAGGAACCCCCATGTGCCTACCAGGATTGAGGTGGTCCAAGGGCACCTGGAGGCTCTCTTTGAGGTGAGTCACTGCTTCCATGGTCTGTACGAATCAGGGTGCCCTCCACCGCTCTCCCCCTTTTTTGTGGTCAAGACACCTAGGCCCCCCTGGCTGCTTGCGCCCCCTGGTGGGATTCCAGATAGCCCCCTCAGGATGAGGCAGGCCAGGAGTAGCAGTTAAACGGACTCCAACCATCTTATCTATATCTAACAGCTTTCTTCACCACATCAACTGCTGAAGATCATGGAAGCAGGGGAATACCTCGATGGACATCAGTGGTGTGTGTGGACCCGCAGGTGGCGTGGCTGACGTGAGACCCCACCTTCATTTGCCCAATTTTGCAGGTGCTTCCTTGCCACTCTTATCCCCTGCAGTGAATTTGGATATTGAAGGAGGGTGAAGTGAGTCAGAGACCACTTCTTGCATTGGGCCGAGTCACCACTGGATTGGGAACCTGCTGCATCACATATCCACAAATCCGCCAATTGGTGTACAAGGGGTTCCACGCCGAATTTGCAGGACATGAGACGCCCTTAGGTGTGCCCGGGAACCAAATGCCCGCTGGATGATACCCATAAGCCCTGGGAACATGGCCTCATCAGAAACATCCCCTGAGGTCGATTCACAGCTACAACCCTTTACATTGGACACTATAAGTGCAACTGTGGAAGCTAGGGTTGATGTTTTAACTACTGAGTTTATGCTGCGGAGTGAGAAGCAATGGAAACTGTCAGAGACATTGGCCTTCCATACCACAGCCTTTGACAGTTTAACCTTGTTCCCTAAGGACCTCTCACAGTGCACTCAACATTTCCTGCAAATGTCGTTGGGTCTTAGAGGATAGACTCAAAGATGCAGAGGGGCGATCCTGTTATAACAATATTTGCCTTGTCGGTTTGCTGGAGGGAATGGAGGGAGAGGACCCACCGCAATTTCTGGAGCAATGGTTGCAGGAACTGGTAGCTCCAAATTCTTTGTCAACTTGCTTTGTGGTCAAGAGGGCTCAAAGAGTCCCAGCTCGGCGCCCTCTCCCTGGCCTCACCTCCAAGGCCACTGATTGTCTGGTGGCTCAAATTCAAGGATAGAGACTTGACCTTATTGGAAGCCCAGAAAAAATATCAGATCTGGGTTGATAATACTAAAGTTACGAGCTTTCCAGATTAAATGCTAGCTCACCACTGCAAACGCTCCCCCTTTATGCAGGTTAAAAGGAAACTGAGTGTGCTGGGGTCCAAATAAACTTTGTTATTTCCTGCTAAGATGAGAATAACGGTCGACCAGCAATCGCACCTTTTTATGATCTCAGAATCTCCCTAGTACTGGTTAAAGGTTAGGGAGGATCTGGCACCAGCCTCCTCCTCAGTTCCATCATCACGGGAGCACTCCTGGATTGGGTCTCAGCAAGGGTTAGGAGGATGTGCCCTCAGGGTCTCCGACGCAAAGGCCCCCTGCCTTCTCAGGTTCGTTAGGAGTGACAATGAGCAGTGGAAGTGTTGGTGTCACTTCAGGATTTATCTGCCTCTTCACAGCTGCTCCCGTCGGCCTCCGGAGGCGGCTGACCCGGATACTGTTGATGTGCCGGTGATCATGGCACAATCCAATGAGGACCTGATCTAGCTTGCCTACTGCAACTCATAGTGGCGCAACCTTGGGTCTGACTACTTTAGAATGACCTTTTGCATCTAGGTTCCTTTCTCTGATTCTTAGAGGTGCCTCAGTTGCACTGCAAGGGTGCTGGATATGGTTGCTGCTGCTGGGCATCTCACTACTGGTAATGCCACTGGTGCTGCCTAGGGCCCTCCACTGTGACCCTCCAGAAGTCTCCTCTTGTACTGGGGTGTATCTATACTTTCAACGTGGTCAATCAGGCTTTTGGGCAACTATATCTGAATTTTAGATGGATTGGGCTGCGGTTCCCTGGGTGTTGGGAGGAGACATTAATTGTGTGCTGGATGTGTTTCTGAATTGTTCAATATCTTCCACTCCTTCTCCAGTCCCCAGTGATACCGGCTTCAAGGGCACTCTGAGCTTGGATGGAGGGATGGTAACTGGGTGACATTCGAATCACAAAATTTCTGCTCTGGAGGGACTACTCCTGTTACTCCCCAGTACACCTAAATCACTCTAGAATAGACAGATTTGTATGCAGCCCTGACATCCAGAAACACATCGTGTCTACATCGTATATTGCCAGGAGAGTATCAGATCATAATCCCCTCTATGTTGTACTGGCTTAGGGAAGGCTCCTGGCTCCAAACCAGACCTGGGCCCTACCGGTGTCAGTCCTTGGGGATATGGCTGTAGCTGGGCAGTAGCGCTGTCTCAGGAAATAAGGTGAAGGTACGCTGTATTGCTGAATAAGAGTTCTTCTTTATTTCCAGTTAAAAGTTAAAAGGAGCCCACAATAGTAGAATGCTCTAGACAGGTCAGAAGGCTGCTCAAGAATAAAATCTCCAACAGCCTTCGGAACCTGTCCAGGGTTGCATAGAACACAGGTGACATGGGTGCGCTGTTAAAAGTGTACCACATTAAAGCACAGGAGCATGTAATAACTTTACACACACTACATCAATCCTGTACATAACCAAGAAAAGAAAATGCTTATTAAAAACCCTAACAAAATAACAGACAAAAATAAAGAGTAAAACAAAAGATAGTTTAATCCGTGAAAAGAACAGAACAGCATTGGCACATAAGGCAAGGCAAGTAAATAGAACAATTCAAAATCCTGAAATTTAGCAGGCAATTTCACAACTTTGGAGCTGCGTGTCCTTCTCCTGACACACAGAGGATCTGTCAAGAACATTTCAGCAGTCTAGACCAGGATCCCAGTCCAACCAACTTGGAAGGTTGCACTCTGCTAAAGCCAAGATTTTGCCGGAAAACACACATCTGTGGTCAACATAGTGTTGCATAGATCCTTACTAGGGCATGGGCATTGGTGTATCTCAACCTGAGCATTACAAATGGGAACAACACTGTCTCTGCCCCACCATCCTCTGCCCTGTAGAAGCAAAGAAACTTTACTGGTTCTGATCACTTTGACCGGTAGAGTAACGCTGTCTCAAGAAATAAGAGGAAGGTACGCCATATTGCTGAATAAGAGTTCTTCTATATTTCCAGTTAAAAGAAGCCCACAACAGTAGAATGTTCTGGACAGGTCAGAAGGCTGCTCAAGAATGAAATATCCAACAGCCTTCAGAACCAGTCCAGGGTTCCATAGAACACAGGTGACATGGATGCACTGTTAAACATTTACCACATAAAAGCACAGGAGCATGTAATAACTTTACACACACAACAATGGCCTTTTGCCATTCCTTGCAAGACCACATTGATTGCATTTTTACAGAAAACAAGGGCACTTCCTCGCCCCACTATTAAGAATGGGAAGCATTTAAAGTAGTTACTAGAGGGTTTTGCCTTAAGACCACAGTGAGGGTGGTTATAGTGTTGGCTGGGGAGCTATTCCAACTGGAATATTCTCTAAGGTCTCTTAAACAGTGGCTTCCCATCCACCCTGACACAGCTGGCAAACCTAAATCTATCAGGCGATCCTTTTTTGACGGTATGCAGAAGCTGCATTGTTTTGATTATTCCAATTATAGAGCCAAGACTCACCAAGAGGGAGCTAAAGTGGAGTGGCTTCCAGGGCAGCAAGCCAAGCCATTGACTTTGGGCTCTCTCCTGCTTCGTTTGGTTACCCTCTCGGGGAAAGTATTGACCACTCAGTCTGCCATCAATGACACATTTTTTACTTATTACAGGGACAAATATAGTTCCTCAGACACCCCTCCAGCTTTGGCGCTTGACTCCTTTCTTGATCCACTTCCCTTATCCCATTTTTCTGCAATGGCTAGGGAGAACCTTGGCCTTCCTCTGTCATTGCAGGAGCTTAGACCTACCCTGCCTGACCTACCCCGGGGGAAGACCCCTGGATCCGATGGGCCTCCATCGGAATTTTACACTCTCTTTGTCCCCCAGCTGGCACCTCAGCTGCTTACTGTCTACTCTTCCTCCTTTGAACAGGACCATCTCCCATGATCCCTGAATGAAGGTATTATCTCCATGATGCTTAAATATCATGAAGACACCACTGACATGTCCTCTGACTGTCCCTTATCTATTGTTAACACAGACTTCAAGATTCATACTAAAGTGCAAGCTTATTAGTTGCTCCCGAATCTTCCCCTACTGATCCATGCTGACCAGCTGGGTTTTATTCCAGGGCGTAATACCTTACAAACCTTAGGAGGCTCTGGGATGTCATGGTTAGCTCATTGGAAAGCCATTCCCAGGGCAGAATGCATTGCTCTTCATCTGGAGAAGACCTTTGGTATTCTCCAGTGGAATTACATGCTAGTAGTACTGCACAAGATGGGTGCCAGCCCTACTTGATTGTAATTGAATTCAACTGTTATATGAGACCCAACGGCCAGGGTCAGAACAGGGCAGTGTACATTGCACTCCTTTGAGGTGGGCAAGGGAACCCATCAGGGATGACTTGTCTCATCATTACTTTTTGTGATTGCAATGGAAACCCCAGCGATCAAGCTACGGCAAGTAGGACAACAATGGACATAATAACTCATTCCACGCTCCTGCAACATCTTTATATGCTAATGATGTCCTCTTGTATATTAGGGAGGATCAGCTGGACCTTACACCTATAGCTCATCTCCTAACCGAATTTGCAGCGATTTCTGGACTGCAGGTTAACTGGTCCATAGTCTATATTTTTCCCCTCCATTCAGGTTATGCGATTCCACCTCCAGTCCAGTTGGACCCACAGCTGCAGTGGGAGATAGTCATGTTCAAATACCTGGGGATTAGTGTGTACCACTCACCTGCGGATCTGCAAGATGGTAACCTGTGGTGGCCTACGGTCGCTGAAGGTGCAATATAGATTTTGGTCAACACTGGCATTAACCGTTACGGGTTGGGTAGAGTTTATTAAGATGGTAGCTCTCACATGTCTATTCTATGTATTTGTCAATCTCCCCTTGTCTCTTCCCCAGCCTTTCTTTAGGGAATTGGACATAGTGATGGGTGATTTTATTTGGAATAAAGGTCACCGGTGAGTAGGGCTTCCTACTCTTAAACTCCTGACTGAAGCTGGTGGATTGGATCTCCCATACTTTGAACAATATTATCTTGCAGCGCAACTCTAATGGCCTGCTCATTGGTTGTCTGGCGACTCTGTTTATGAGATGTGCCTCTCAATGAGAGATTGGGATCAGGGACACATGAGCTGAGTAATTCTTTCCATGAAATGCCCATTGATTGGTGTCCCTCCACTCTTATCCACCATGCTGCATTGTCTCAGACATTCTACAGCGATTCACAGGCACAGATCTCCTTATGCCCCTGCAAACTCCTTTAGTGGTTTATGGGCTGGCCATGGGATTTACACCCTCTTAGAGAATTGCATTCATTCAATGCCCTCTGGATGAAGTTTGCGATCCCCCAAGTCATTTCCTCACTTATGTACAAATCAAACAATCGTTGAGAATTTTGTTTCAAATCCAAGACTCAGAGCACCCTTCTAAGGCAGTAGAGCAAGAGCGTAATGCTTTGGAGGATAGTAATATCCTGGCCCAATGGTTCTACAAAGCACATCTCCAGCACTGGGACCAGGTCAGGGTTTCTCTCTGGACAAAGCGAGAGAGGGGAATGGATAACCCATTACATAATTCGAAGTGGCAACAAATCCTATCTTATCCTCATAAGGTCTCCGGTAATCACTTTTTAAGTATATTCAGTTCAATATCCTAAACATAGTGCTCCTTAAACCAAGTTGCATTTCCAAGATTTACCCAGGAGCATCCTCGCTCTGTCCCCGATGTCAAACCCCCAGTACAGATCTGCCCCACGTTCTGTGGTCATGTGGGTCCCTAACCGGCTATTTGCGCTGAGATTATCGATCTGCTTTACTGAGTCCCTGGACATAAATGGAATAATTCTTTGGATGACTTGCTTTTCCCACCTGGATTCGGACAGGGCCTCAACTAAAATTATAGACACATCCCTATTGTTGGCTGGAAGGTACATCACAATACACTGCAAGAGCCTGACCTCTCTGAAGGCACAGCCTTGGAGAAAGACATCACTCTAGAAGGATGAGCTTGAGGTAATACTCCATTGCTCAAGAATGGGACTCACTTGTTGAAGCTTTTTCATGCAGCACCAAGGATGACATACATCCCCCGTAAACTTTCCCTCACACTATATTATTGGTATCATTATTCCTATATTGTAGTTCTGGCTTATGGTACCTCTACTGCTCGCATATATTGCGCTGCAATTCAAATTAGACTCTCCTAGACAAGTCCATGAGACTGTCAGTAACACTTCACTCTATGCTAAGGCCCAAAGGTGTTGACGGTTGGGAGAAGGAACGGGTAAGGGCTTGGTGAATAGGGATGGGTGGTAAGGTTGTGTTGAAGATGAGTGGGGGAGGAAGCTTGGTATTATGTTATGAAGAGAAAGAAAAGGGAAAAACAGCAGGTCCATATATTCTGTTTCACATTATGCTCCTTACATTTTGTACATTTCATTTTTTGATGATGCACAATGTCTCTTACAAAGTACTGACAATAGCAAGATATTTTTTAAATAAAGGCCTCTCTGGGAACTTGGCACAAAAGCAGTCAGACTTAACTTAGAATCAATTTGTAAAGTATTTATGCAGCACACAAACAGTAATAAAGTGAAAACACAACACAGGAAAAATCCAAATCAATTTAGAAAACTACAGTCATTTTTAATGAATAACAAGACACAAAAATAAATTAAATCCAATTTGTAGAGCCAAAGTTATGAATTTGTAACGTTTTTAGCAAAAAAATGGTGCCTAAAAGATCAACTGCGAGTATCTGATTACACTAGACCGAATCAAAGTCAAAAGTTAAGGCTGACCACCATGGAGCATGGGTCGGATACAAAGGGCGGATTGGGCCCGGTCTCGATTTACCTTTGGACTTAGTAAAAATCCTGAGGAAAAGTCGTCATCGCTGGGCAGCCGCCGGACGAAGTCACAGTGAAGATTTTCACCTTCAGACTTAGTCAACCTTTTGTATGACCAAAACCTCCTGTAGGACAAAAATGTAGGCTGAGACCAGATACCTTCACCAAGAGGTCCAGCTGAGCAGAATTTGATGTTGCGGAGAAGAACATAATGGGAGCTACCGCGAAGTGAGGCCAACCAGTGATACACCTTGGGTGGATCAGCTGGTAGGTAGGTCCCAGTCTTTTGCGGGACACAGGCTACTTTTTGGTGAAAAATGTTCTAAGTCCCAGGTTTTTGGAGAAGTACGACTGACACTACAACCAAGGGTCCAGAACCTGGGAGACACCACTTGCGGGGTTAGGACTCACTCCAGCAGAGGGCAGCAGCAGGGTTCAAGGCCTCAGGAGCTTGTTATGTCCCTGTAGCTCACACAAGAGGCCAGTCAACTACCCCTTCAAGTCATTTCTTGTGGTCCTGGGTTCAAGGGGATGGTCTAGTACTCCTTCAATCAGCAAGACAATCTTTTAAGCAGCACAGCAGTCCTCTGGTAGCAGCTGGGCACTCTGGTAGCAGGGCAGTCCTTCTGAAGTCTTCCACAGGTCTAGGAGTATACTGAAAATTATTCTGAGGGTCCAGGATTTATACCTGGTGCCTGCCTTTGTGTGTGGGGGAACACTGTGTCCTACCTCCACATCTGGTCTGGAAAGGTCTTCCTTTCCCTTGTCAAGTTTTCAATAAGTCTGGGGTGACAAAAGACTAGTGCAGGGGTCTCCAGCCAGTCAATCATGAACTACCAGCAGCTCGCCAACAACCTGTCAGTAGCTCGCAGCTTGATCCATACTTTTGTACCTGTCATTGTCATTTTGTTTATTTTTAGTCCTTTTAGGCCTCTTATCCATTCTTGCCCACTGTCACACAAAGCAACTGCTCCAAATGGGCATTAAGCTTAGCTGGGGATGGGCAGGGTGAAGAGGGTGACATCTGCCCGCCATGAGCATTGTTAGATAGTCCATGGGGAACCGCGACCCATGCCTTCTGCTCCCTGGTACTTCGATTTAATCATGCACGACTTCTGCGGCCGTAGCGGCAGCCTTGGAGGCCTGTTGTCTCTACAAACCACAGCACAGGAGGTGAGAAGCTTGGCACCCTAGACACAACCAGACTGCCATCATAAGGTTTGTGGCACAGAGATACTTTTTTTAAAAAAAATGTGCCTGTGAAATGCTTTATTCAAGGCATCAAAATGCGAGAGATGCTTCATTCATTTTTTTGAAAATGCATTTGAAACACTTTTTTAATTTATTCATTAAATTAAAGCAGCGTTTCACAGGGATCTTTTATTTTAAATAAACAAAGCACATTGCAAGTTGTTCCTGGCCACAAACCTGAGCCAGGAACATCATTTTACATTTCTTTTCATTAGAATGTAATGAAATAATGAGATCAATTTAAAATAAGTTCCTGGCTCCCGTTTGTGCTTAAGGACAACTTACAAGAGGTAATTAATTTTTTTTTTTAAATCCCTGTAAAGTGCTGCTTTCAATTTAATAAAATAATGGGAGACATTTTAAATGAAGCGTTATTTTTATGGCACAATGAACATAAGGCTTAACATGTCACTTTAAATTTATCCCATTTCAAAAAAGTACCTCACCCCTGTAGTGGCTGTCTTTTCTGTTGTAAATGCGGCCAATGAACAGGGAAAGCTGAGACAAGAACCAAGCTTAGGTGTATGACCCCTTTCTTGCATGTGGTATAAATACAATGGGGGAACCCTGTGTCCCTCAGAACCTGTGTAAGTATAAGTAGAGCTACAATGGTTCTGTCGGGGAGACAGCAATTACATTGTAAACAAAAATGAATCCTGTTACAAATATTTCATATATATGACTTGTATATATGACTCTCAGCTTAACCAATATGCTGGAAAGTAAAAAGTAGGCTAAATCCCAGCACGCAACACAAGATTATTGGTATATTGGAACACAATAGTACAACAAGAAACTCCAAATTGCTTGCAAAAATAATAATTATTTGTTATTTTTGATTTTTCACAAAACATTTCTAAAAATACATTTTTCAAAAGGCTGTCAAGGTGAGGCACAATTGTAAAGTGACCAGTGTTTCAAAGTGACAGTGGGTGCTCAGTGCTGGTAGTGCAGTGCATATATACAAGAGTGAAGCTATATACAAATATGTACAAGTTGAATAATGGTCAGAACAACAACAAAGTCAATATCTCTGGTTGTGGCAGGGCCGCTCAATAGTATTCACCAAGAGATTTGTTAAGACTGAGCCATGTGTTATCGTCGACTTTTCGACCCTGATAACGCATTAGTGTGGTGTCATAGCGGGTCTTCTTCAGGACTAAGGACAGCCTGAAAAGGAGGATAGAGAGTATCAAATTGTGTTCCAGGTCTAGGGGACATTACGGGGTAGGCGGAGTGATGTCCAGTACTCACCCAGCAAGTGGGAGGTATCCCTTGGCGTCCCTCGCTGAGTGGAGGCTGCCAGAAAAATCTGATATTGCATCAGATAATTACTATAGGGCCCATAGTTGAGGGGGACAAGTAAAAGCTTGGCGTGCTGAGTGAAAATTAACATGTCACTTTAAATTTATCCCATTTCAAAAAAGTACCTCACCCCTGTAGTGGCTGTCTTTTCTGTTGTAAATGCGACCAATGAACAGGGAAAGCTGAGGCAAGAACCAAGCTTAGGTGTATGACCCCTTTCTTGCATGAGCACAGATTTGAAAATATTGCAAATAGTGACATAAAAAGTCATACAAAAAATGGTATCATTTAAAATATCACAACTTTTATTTCGCCAACATGCAGAAGCATTTCATCAAAGCATCAAAAAATATCACTGCATTGAGAGGCATTTTTAGAAGTGATAGTTTTTAAACATGAAAAAGTCATGGACTCCCACCGTCCATGATGACAATGCTATATTAATGAACTAGTTAAGGAATAAGAGGCAAGTTGAGAACCATACATGTGGCATAACTTATTACTAAATGGAGCAACTTTATAGTCTGTCGGGGGAGATTTTTCTACTGTTCACAGTGCAAATTCTAACAGCACAACATTTCAGGGTGCCATCATGTGTGATAATAAAGAAAAAGATGGCATGTTGTAATAAAATAATTGTATTTATATAGCGCCTTATTACCCCTTCGCTGGGCACTGAACCACTTACCTACATGGTCAGCAAGTTACGCCATGTAGGATGCATGCTTGGAATGGTGTTGTCATTGTTTTGTAATCCTATGTGGGAAGTGTTTCCAAGTCATGCATGATGACCATCGAGGTGCATTCACCATGTTATGGGACGTAACAGTGTGGTGGAGGACAAGGTATGAGAGACAGACATGCAGTTTATGGTTTTTAGTTCTTCACAGCTCTGCAGGTCCCTATAATGTCTTATGATGGTAGTCTACTGGTGACTGCAGAGGTCAGGATCACACAATTTGTTGAAGAGGGATGTCAGGACTAATGCCAGGTTTACTGGTTTCATGTTGTACATTGCATACACTTAGGGCCAGATGTACGACCATGTAATTTAGTGACTCGCAAATTGCGCTCAATTGCGAGTCGCAATTTGCGAGTCGCTAAATGCCATGTACAACCGTGTCTGAGACACTGTTAGCGATTCCTAATGGGGTCGCAAATTGCATGCCTGATGCATAATAATGAGGCACTCGCAATTTGCGACCCCATTGTGAATGGCTGGCCCTCCCAGGTATGGTGGCCTGCTGGGCTCAGCAGACTACCATGTCTGGGACTGCTCTTAAATAAAGCAGTTTTTATAAAAAAAAATGCAGCCCGTTATCCTTGAAAAAAAATGGGATGCATTTAAAAAAAGAAAAATTAAACGTTTTCGTTTCAGTTTTTAAGGGCAGGTAGTGGTCCCTGGGACCACTGCCTGCCCCTAAAAAATATTTTCCCCTGCATGCGCAAAGGGGTAGGGGTTCCCTGGGGACCCCTTCCAATTTGCCAGTGCTTTACCACCCTCTTGGAGAGGGCGGTAAATTGTGAGTGTTTTGCGACCGCAATTGCGGTTGCAAAACATTCTTACATAGGCCTCTGACTCGCTATTAAGAAGGGACACCCTTGGAACGCCCCTTCCTAATAGCGACTCGTAATTCCTATTTAGCGAGTCGCAAAAAAATTGCGACTTGATAAATAGGGATTGTACATGGCCCTTTTAGATTTAGCATGCTCAAACGGGTCGCAAATCCGTTTGCCCATGCAAAATAGGGTCGTACATCTGGCCCTAAATGGGTAGCTCTTTCTCCGTAGAGGCCCTTTAGTCAATGAAGCTGTGCATGGGAGGGCCCTGGGAACAATTCACAAGTTGCTCGGCCTTTAGTAGCTCACAATGATTTTCATTGATTAGAAGTAGCTCTCACTACCGGAAATGCTGGAGAACCCTGGACTAGTGCCAGGTTCCTTTTTGTGTGCTGGAGGCAAGCCACTTTGAAGTGCAAGTGTGGCAGGAACCAGATCCGCCCGAGCCCTCCTGGCATGATGGCCCATCCGGTCAACACCTAATCCCCTTTGTGTCACTGTCTGCGAAGAATTCACAAAGCCCAATTGGGGATCAATTGACAGTCATGTGACCCAGGACACCTGCAGGAGGCACAAATGGTTAGGACAAGATAATGCCAACTTTCTTAAAGTGGTATTTTCTAAATTGTGACTTTAAATCCTACATTATCATTCTAAAGGATTTTAAATTACAATTCATTTGAGCCTAAAAATGATACCTCTACCTGCTCCCAATACAAAGTTAGCACCTATTAAATGCAATACGGTAACCCAGTGTTAGTTAATGGGAGCGATAGGCTATACAGTAGTGAAAAAGGAATTTTGGAGTTTTTCACTACCAGGACATGTGAAACTTAAACCCACATGTCCTACTTAAACCCACATGTCCTACTTTTTAATTACAATGCCCCGTGCCCTATGAGCCTTTAGAACCCACCTTAGGGGTGACATATGTATTAAAAAGAAAGGTTTTGGCCTAGCAAAAAGTTTATTTTGCCAGATTGAATTGTCAGTTTAAAACTGCACTACAGGCTGCAATGGCAGACTTGAGACAAGTTTTAAAGTGCTAATTTAGTGGGTGGCACAATGTGTGCTGCAGGCCCACAAAAAGCATTTAGTTTACAGACCCTGGGTACATTTAGTACCATACACTGCGGACCTATAACTAAATTAAATGTAGTATTCTGGTATAGGCAATTTTACCATGTTTTAGCTTGAGAGCACAAGACCTTCAGCTCTGGTTAGCAGTGGTAAAGTGAACAGAGTCCTAATGCCAACAAAAACTAATTCAGAGAACAGGAGGGGTGAAGGCAAAAAGTTTGGGGAATACCACTCCAAGGATTTCAGGTCTGACAGCCACCATGCCACGTCAGTTTTGACCCAACCATACGCAAATCAGTCATGGCCCTGTTTCAGCAGAAACATTCCATCCCAAACTGTCAGGCCAAGTCCTCCCTAAAACCGAACACAAGCAACCAAAGACAGGTTTAACTTGGATTGGGGCCCTTCAGTAGGAGGTAGCCTGGTTCCCGTGGCACAGTGAGCACTGAACCCATGTCTGGGCATACCTTTGGCCACTTAGGGTGTTACATATGCAGATCAGTCTTGACCCTTCTCCTATAGTAGCAGTCCTGCCTGAAATGACAGGTCAGGAACCTCCCTGAACAGGTAAACAAGCAACCCAAGACCGGTTTCGCCTTGATTAGGGCTCTTCAGTCTGGTGTAGCTTTGTTCCAGTGGCACATTGAGCACAGGACCCAGTGTAACAGTGAGCACGCGACCAAGGACTGTTCCCATTAGGGCATGATCAAGACTGATTTGCAAATGCTTGGGTCTAATCTCAATGTGGCATAGTGGGCAAAAGATCCATGGTTTGGAATGGTACCTTGATAGATAGCCAGTTGTTAGACTTATTGCAAGAATCCTTCCATCACCTTTTGTGTGTTTCATGTTATGCCCTAAGACGCAAAGGGCATGCCCAGAAGTGGGTCCCTTGTTCACTATACCACTGGAACTAAGTTACACCCGATTGAAGAGGCCCAATCATGCCAAAACTAGAAACCAAATTTCAATTGAGTCACAGTGAAACAATAGGAGTAAGTCCAAGGCTTTGCTATATCAATTTACTGTAAGGGCAGCACCTGAGCTAACAGGAATGCATGACTCAAAAAGCCAGAAAGAGAAAGATAAACAGAGTTGGAAAAATAAAGGAAAAGTCACAGGAGCGACAGGGACACTTGACAGAGACTGCTTTCACCAAATTGAGACAGAAGATTAAACTCATAGAGCATAATCTGCAACAGTTAAAACGTAACTGGAAAGGTGTTTTCATTGTAAGAGCTGTTCAGAACAGCTCGCTGGCATTGCCAGCTAAGACAAGGGCAAGTGGAGTAATTCCTCACACAAACTTCATAGCAACAATCCCAGGCAGAACAAAGCTAATTGTAATTCGCTCCTCCCTTGACACTTTGCTGACCAAGATGCTGCCTGCTCAAGCCCACAGTGCTGCCGCACCCATCGTTTCCACAGCATTTCTCACCAAGGACAGCAGTAAGGTAGAGCCTTCAGGATAAAGAGGTAGAAAGGACAGTGTCCCAATTCCAAGCAACAAACTTTGCAGGAGGGGTGGGGGGTTGGCTGCGCGGGGCTTCACTACTTTTTTACTGTCATTGTGCTACTCCCCGGGGACCCGAGGAGTTAAGCACATGGTTAGCAGTGGCTGTAGCTTTTGTTCTCCTGTCTCAACCCTCAGGTCTTCTGCCTCCAGGAGCAAATTGGGTCACCAACCCAGGCTGCTTAAGTGCAAGCATAAGGGTATCGGATGTAGCTCTGTTCCCTGGCCCTTAGATTGCACCGTGTTAGCGAAAAAGAAGGCAGGGTGTTTGATGTCAGTGGCAGCAATGGCAGCGATAGCAGCAAGGCAAAAGAGAAAGTAATTTTGCAAAAAAATGTATTTTTTTCCTCTTTCTTTTTTCCCTCTTGCTTTTATGTGGTACAATAGTAGGCTGTCTTTAGTGATTCTGGTAGGAGCAGAAACTTTCTGTGGGTAGATCCTCTCTCGGAAAATGGATTTGGCATACAGTAATGATGGTTGCCTGTTGTTTATGTGGATTTAAGTGAACTTCTACGGAGTGAGCTGCATTGCTTTTCTTTTTGCATAACCTCAGTTGGTAGGGTCAATACTTTCTTTAAGCTTGAGCGATAAGTGAACAAATAAAGTGCCCCCCCAAAAAATCTCCGCCCAAGGTCCCTGGAAGATTTTCAACAGTAGAAACGATTGGAGACTATTCCACAAAGTGAATTGAAGATCTTGTGCCCCCCACTATGGGAGGTGTGGAAGTGGTTCGGAGAACCCAGCTATAGGACAGTTAAGAAAAAAAATTGGATCTAGGTGGTGGTAGTGCTTGTACTCTTGGAGCTAGTAGTGGGGGGGTGTACAGCTCAAAGAGTACTAGTTTAAGTGTGGTGAGTCATTTATGGTAGCTCCAGTGAAGATAGTCAATTGAGAGTTTAGTGTACCATTCATATTTTGGTTTTTATACTTTTACATTTTTGTAAGTGTTCAACTGATTTTATATTTATGTGTATGTTTATGCTTAGGGTTTAGGGGTGTAAGTGAGTTATAAAGTGATGCCTGTAATTAGGAAAAGACAGGGGAAAAAGCCCAACTCAGTTCCGAATATTGAAATGCTTTAAGGCAAGGAAAATGTGTGACATGAGATATGTGTTTAAAAGGGGAGTAGTAGAGGGGAAGATCTACTGGTAGTTACCCCAACAATGAAAGAGTAGTGATGAGCAAAGAAGGAGAAAAAACATCAGAGTTTCAAAACCAGTCACAGCCCCTGGAAGGACGTGAAGGGGCAAGACCAACCCCCTTAGTAGTTCAAGTTCAAACTAGATGAGACAATTTGCGGGAAGACATTTCAAGATCAGAGAAGAAGGAGAAAGACCTATAGCCGATGATCTAAAGCAGATAAGATTTTGCCTGGTGAAGAATCGGTTCCATTACATAGCGAGAGCACCCCAGTGAGTCCTCGCACGTGGAGGTTGACCTAACAGCCCCCAGACTCTCTTCCTCCCCAAGTTTGGGGAGGTTCACAGGGGTCCCTAAATAGAAGAGAGGTGGAAGAGAATACTCCATGCTAATCAGTGGTAGCATTGAACGTGCTACCAAGATGTATGGAGATATTGTACAAGAGGAAGGTGCGAAAGGTACTGGGGCAGGAGTTGCCGGAAGGTTAATGTTTATTTTTTTATTTCTTTATTTATTGCATGATTAATAAAAACCATTGCAAAATGAGTAAGATACTGTTGTATTTAAATGTTCCATATTTCATAAACAGGTTTTCTCTTAATATAATACGTACTTAATTCGAACACAAAATAAAATCCTTGCAATAAAGGAAGACCTTCTGTCCAGAGTCTCTTAATTTTATAACAGTGGTGCTTCTTTATACAATGCCCGCATAAGAGAGGGGAAGGAGCCGAACTATTAGCACCATTGCAAAAAAATGCACCTGATTGAGTAGTGCTGTAAGTTCAAATGGCCGGAAGGTTAATGAGTAATTCTCAAGAAAGATAAAGTAGCGAATCCTTGACTAATATACCAGAAACCTCCACCTGCCTGGCATCGTCTATGCTGAACGTGTTGCTATTACTACAGAATACACTGCATGGGATATTAGGATCAGTGCTTTTAAATAATGAGGCAATGAAAAATCAAGCTATTGTTTTAGAATCAACAGCTGATGAATTACAAATTTTAAACAAACGTATGCCAAGCCTGGTAAGGCCAGTTTAGACCAAGTTGAAACCCAAGCTAACTCCCGAAGGGAGTCAACCACAGTTTTTGTGTTGCATCAATCAGTGTTGGTGCAGAGGCGAGGGGATTATCTCTTTTATAGGAGAAACTGGTCATAGGTAAACAAACAGGGGAGGAAGGATGAAGCAGGAAGGGCCCAATTTTAAGGTACAGAGGGAAAGAATTAACAAAATGAGAAGCCAAAATAAAGAGAAGAAATCCCTCACCCAAGCACAGAAATACTCAAGTAATGAGGTTGGGGCTCCTCAGGGGTAAGGGCAAGAGGAAAAGAAGGTACAGATGAAGAAAAATTTAAAGGGTACACAATCGCAGAAAAAGGATAAGGTTACTCCGGATGAAGGTATATGGAGAATGGTAAAGGACAAGGAAAGGATGAAGTTAGAAAAGGGGGAATTGTCCTCAAAAGGACCCGGGAAATTTAGAAAAGAAAAACAATCAGCAAAATACAATCTGTATACTGGGCAGAACCCTTACCCCGAGCAGTGGGAAGTAGAGTTGAATATGGATGTATTACAATAAGGGGAAAAATGGGCAAACGTGAAACCTTTAAATCGGAGTAGCTGGCTTGGAATATTTAAGAAGGGCAAATATCTTGAGGCAATTTAATCGGAAGATATAAGTAGAGTTGTATTTGTAAAAATAAAAGATGGGAAGGAGGTCACTTACAGGGTGAATCAGTCCAAATTAGTAAAAGACCTAATATTAAAAAAGGAATTTGATCTAAAAGAGAAGGGAATTCAATTCACTATTTATGAAGAAATAGGACGGTCTCAGCAGGAAGCCTTTCTTAAATGCCATGCAGGGTTATCCTAAAAGACATATGGCAGGCTGAACAAGTTTTGAAGAAAATTATAGAAGAGAAGGAACACTTCCATGTAAGGATACAGAATAACAGATTTAACTGAAGCTCTTTAGCAGGCCAACTTGAGCTATCCCAAAATGAAGGAAGTGAATATGGTAAGGCAATTTGAGTGATCTAGATTAGGAGAAGGTGTCCTTCCCCCATAACCTAAAATTAGTTAGATGGAATGTATATGGATTAAAACAGTCAAAGAAAACAGGGAATCTAAAGATGATGTTGGATCAGTATGAGTTGTTCTGTATGCAAGAAACATGGTAATATAGGGGGGAGGGAAAATTTGAAAACGTCTTACAAGCCAACTTAGAAGCTAAAGAAACCAAACAGGGGAGTCCTTCAGGCAGACTACTAACCTTAGTATCTGTAGAAATAGTGAAAGAAATGAGTCTGCTTCCCACAAAATGTGATTTGGTTACAAATAAGTAAAGTTGATTAACATCATTACTCAGCAGACATTAAATACCTAATTGTGGTGAATGTTTATGCATAAAACGCAGAAAGAATATACAATGAAAATCAGCAGACAAACTTTAAAGAGGATATTGAGGACTGCATGTATGTTTTTTATACATACACCTATATCATGGGGAGCTTATTTAAGGAAATCTTTGGTGGAACTAGATATCCAACTAGTATGGGAGAGCATGGCAGAAAAGACAACATTCAATAAAGCCAGTAATGAGTCCGCAAAGTAGAAATCGCTTCTGGAAGACAAAAATATTTTGTCTAAACAACGCCATGCATGGACAGTTATAAATTCCTATACTCACACAAAGCCCCAAGCCTACCTAGCAGCCCATTTCAGCACCGAGATAAAAAAGAGCTTCATCTATTATCGGTTGGGAATCCATGACTCGCAGGACTTAATGCCATCATGGAAACGTAATAATCAAGATGAGAACTGTCGACTATGTAGTTATCCTAACGAATCATTAACCCATTTGTTGTGTGCTTGTCTGGCTGTTAGGGAATTAAGGAAATTCTTTTTAAAACTGATTTTGAATGAGTTAAATATTCGTACATGCAGACAAGCCGTGATTAGATGGATGGAGGGCTCATCAATTATACTGGCTTGTCGGGCGTAAAATATTTTACACAAATCAGGAAATTCCTCTGACAAGCAGATTTAGAAAACAAGATCGTTGGCTGAAAGCCTTTATTATAGGCGGTTCGAATATTACAGGCCGGTAAAAAGGTTTTGTACAAATAATGATATAGCGCTTTCTGGCATAGCACCTTACTTCTTACATTTTAGTCTAAAATATTCATTATGGATTTTTATTAAATGTCTGCATTCAGGTTCTGTATTTTTATAAACTATAGAATATATGGCATCGCTTTGAAAACATTTATGTGATACCATGGTTTTTTTCGTGAAACTGTTTTTCTATGTAATTTGTAATGATTTTAAGTACTCATACAATAAACAATAAACTTGGAAACTTGGTATGTTTTTTATGAAGGGTTTGTTATTAATTATGGGAGATTTTAATCCAAGAATCAAGCCAAAATGCCTGAATCAAGAAGGACATGAGGTGGTCGATGTTTTTAACATACCAGAGGCAATTCTCCCTGATGTAATAGCATGGAATAAAAAAACTGGGCCAATATGATGTATATTTTAGGCTTAATTTGTTTAAATGTCTGGTTCTTGGGTGATATTCCAGCACGCCAAACATTCTGCATTGGACATCAGAGATGCCCGAACGATTATGTTTTTTTTTACCAGTTTTCAATTTTTTTATAATCTCAGAGTTCAGGGTGTTACATGTAAATGGCAGTGATAATTATCCCTTGGAAGTCCAGTGTCAGTTGAAGTGGGTAAGAAATAACACAAAAGTGGCAATGACAGAAATTACCTTTCCTGAACAGTTAAAAACTAGATTGGATGAAGATGTGCTTGCCAGAGTAAGGAGCATTCAACTGGATCCAATAGAAATGCCACCTATGCAGGATATCTCAGATGTGTTAAATTGGTACTCGGGGACATTGAGTAAAGCTATCCATTGTATATCTGTGGAACAAGGTAGGGATAGGAAGCAGAGGTGGTAAAAACATCCTAATCAGAATGGGTGGTTCAATGTAGAGTGTCAGATCTTGGAGGCCCAACTAAGAAAGCTGTAACAGTCCTGGAGGGTGGAAAAAGAGGGCGAGTCTTTCGGGAAGGTAAGTAAGACCCATTGAAAATACAAAGAAATAATTAAGGATAAAAAAGTGTCTTTTTTAAACATAACTGAAAGAAGATGATGGAAGCTAGCACCTCGAAGGATATAAAGACATTTTGGCTATTAGTACACAGAGGGGTAGGAACTAAATAAATGTGGTTAGAATGTATGGTACCTGAGAAAGCATTGTAAAGACATCTTGAGAATATATATGGAAAGAGCTGTCCGGAATTAAGAACTGGGAAATTTATAGTAGATAATGAAACACTGGATGATTTGACGGTTAATAATATAAAGAGAGTGATTAAAACACTATCCCTAACAAGAGCAGTGGGCCTAGATAATTTACATGCTTGGTTGATAAAAAATAATGTTGAGTGGTGGTATGTGATTTGGTAATTTAGTTTCAACCTATACTAATGACAGATGTAGTACCAGCAAGTTGGAAGGGGGCTGTCATCAAATCAATCCATAAAAACATCCCTGTCCTGGATCAAAAGAACAACAGATTGATAAGTTTAATGGCCGTGGGGAGAAAGACTTTATCAAGTTAATATTAGAAAGATTAAAAGATTGGTCTGAGAAAAAAGACTGTTACCCATAGAACAAGGTAGTTTTAAAGCCGGACACCTCCACCATAGATCATTGCTTTAGTCTGTGGACCATAGCTAAGAAGGCAATGGAGTTGAAAGCTAATCTCTTCTGCTGCTTCATAGATTTTCAAGCAGTCTTTGACTTGGTGAGCCTTGACATACTTTGGGCGTAACTGAATAGGAAAGGGATGCCTGGGGACCTACAAATCATACTTAGGGAACTTCATCATGAGAATTGGACGCAGGTGGAATTAGCTAGGGAGGGCGCCCTATCTGATAAGATCATGATTGGGAATGGTCTAAGGCAAGGGTGTTCGTTGGCTCTGACCCTCTTTGCCCTATATCTAAAGGACCTACCCAGACTTATACACGGATCTGCCTCGTTTTCGCCAAAAGTAGGAGGGCAACATATACCGTGCCTGCTGTATTCGGATGATTAAGTCAAAATGGACATGACCCACATTGGGCTTCAGCGGAAATTAGACATCTTTATCACGTGTTGTAAGATGAAGAAATTAGTGATAATATGGAAAAAACATAGGGGCATATTATCAAGGGATTTATCGCCGCTTTAGCGGCACTTTTTGCCGCTAAAGCGGCGATATTTATATCGCCCTATTAGCAAGCTGTCTCTAACTGGCGTTAGCGACAGCTTTTAGGCGTTAGCGGCCGGGATTCACATCGCCTTGCATGTCAGCGATAATTATCGCTAATGACATGCAAGGAAGGCGTTCCCTACTAAAAGCGACTGGAAACAGTCGCTAACTCCACTACCCCCTATTAGCAAGGCAGGCGAGCGATAAAATACTCGCGCTAAGCGCGTTTATCGCTATATTTTATCACCTGCTAGTGAGGATGACTTACCTGTTTAAAGTATAGGAGGTGGATTCTAATGCTGAATCCACCTTAGCGATAATGCGAGAATATCGCTGCTTTTCCAGCGATATTCTCACATTTTGCCGCTATCACTGGAAATATTATCGCTATGGAGATAAACCTTACTAATAGGGTGTTATCTCAGCGATAATTTCCAGCGATAGGCGGCGTTAACAAAAAACGCGCTAAGCGCGTTTTGCGATAAATATCGCAACTCCTTGCTAATATGCCCCATGATTTTAGTATTTGGTAAAATGAAGAAAGTATTTAAATGGTTTTTAGAGGAGCAGCTGATGGAAGAGGTGAAATCATATTGCCATTTAGGTATGCATTTCTAGGCTAACCTAGAATGGAAAACGCATTGCGAGGTGGTGAAATCCAACGCCCCTCCATTTTGGGAATTAATAAATTTAGGAAGGAATGTGGTGGTCCTAATTTGATGCCAGTTATAACTGTGTTTAAAGCCATAGTGCAGTCAAATGGTTGTATGGTGCGGAGTTATTTTATTTGAGTGGAATGAGCAGCTGGGAGGGAAATGAAGTGCAGTGCCTTAAAAGGGTGTTAAATATGCCAGAATCGGCAATAGTGCAGGCCTTATGGCTGGTGTTAGGTATGACTTCTTAGAACTGCCTCCCAGAGAGGGCAGTCCTGAGTTTTTGGAATAAGCTGTTAGAGCCAATTGAGCTTAAGATATCTCAGTTGTGCAAAGATGACATTTTAGGAAGTGAGTTGAGCTGGGCTGCGAGTCTAAGGAAGTTATAGTCATCATTAAAAGAGCGCTATGTTTTGGGCTTTCCCAGTTGTGATGTCCCATTTCATGTTTCCAAAAAAGATATGCGGGATAGAATGGCAGCATTTTCAAGAAAGAGTGATATCAACTACATTCTAACGAAGAAATCCACCACATTTTGTTGGGCTGCATGGCAAGTCACCACGGCATTTCGCTACTTTTCTGATCTGGCCTGTCCAGTTATGAGACTGGGGGGCATATTATCTAAAAAGTGCGCTAAACATCGCAAAGCGTGTTTAACGAGCACTTTTTATCGCCGGCTATCGTCGGAATAATTTGCCATGCTAACGCTGTATTAGCGACATTTAGCGCTATGGCGATAATTATTCCAGCCATAGCGGTGTTTTCCATGAAACATCGCTGGTTTTCCAGCGATGTTTCATGGAAAACGGCGATAACCTTGCTGATACGACCCTGTGGTCGTATCAGCATAATCCACCCCCCATGTTAGATATGGCTAACACCTGCTAATTGCAGGTGTTAAATAAATGGCGATGACCCCGGTTAGCGCGACTTTTCACGTCGCTAACTGGGGCCATGGCCACCTTGCTAATAGGCGATAGGCCTGTTAGCGGGTGTTTCCCAGGTTTGTTCGTCGGGAACGCCCACTTTGCATGTCATTAGCGATAAATATCGCTGACATGCAAAGCGGTAAAAACACGGGCGCTAATGCCCGAAAACTGTCTCTAACTGCTATTAGAGACAGTTTGCTGATAGGGCGATAAGAATATCGCCGCTTTAGCGGCAAAAAGTGCCGCTAAAGCGGCGATAGTGCCCTTGCTAATATGCCCCTGGATTTTTGACAGTTTGGGATTGGGATTAACCCCATGTATCAAAGGGGGCTGGGGGGGCTGACCAAGAGATTAAGGGTAAATGGGAGTTTATGTGATTGTGGCATGAAAATGAAATTCAATGCTGAGCACATGCTATTGGGCTGTTTGTTTTTTAGAACGGGGCGTAGGACATTTTTAAAACCAGTTTTTAGCAAATGTGGAATACTTAGCCGTTGGGAAGCCGTAAAATGTCTTTCTCGCGCGGACTTGACTTGTGCACTAAGGATGCCGAGGCTATATATACAGAGGGGCAGATTTACAAGACCCTTGCGCCACTTTTGCGTCACTGTTTCCATGTTAAAAGTGACGCAAAAGTGGCACAAGGGGCTTGTAAATCTGCCCCAGAGTGCTTTGCTGGTTTGTGTGTTTGGCATAGCTGCAGCGAATCCATGTGATGACATATGAACTGTGAGTTAATGTATTATTATCGTGGGTTATTAATGTAATTACCTTGCATAGATGTCAGTGTGGCTCCAATTAAAAGGCAAATCAAAAGCACTGCGCTGGAGAGACCTATGCAAGCTTCTGAATGACGCCCACCTATATGTGCACTCATTTCCTGAAAGCTGGACCTGCGTTGGCTCTGGAAACAACGAACAGCACGAACTCCACGGCACCCTCTCTGTCCACCATTCACGCAGTGACGACAGACAGACATCAAGACAGTCGTGATTTGAGGTCCTCCATGAGATAACTCGTTTTGTATGCGGTGGCAGATTAATAGAATTTACCAAGAACACTATTGCCTTTCGTTGAAAAACACACAATACAACAAAACAAAAACAAACAAAAAACTAGTAGCCACTTCAATCATCGTAGCCTTTCAACAAGAAAGAAAACCCAAACCAAAGGAGTGGAAACACAGTGCTGCCAGAAAAGTGACAGATCAGCTCAAAAGAGGGCCATTGACCGTTAATCCTGTTATGGCCCCAACAGCACATTCACAATTATAGCATGTTACAATAGGCTGCTGATAGTGGGGACCAAACATGGAACAGAACAAGCATTGGCAATCCCTTTAGCTCTGACTTATAACTGAAAGCAGCTCTTCAGGCACTGCTTAGTTTAGGCCTCCAAAAAGTCATCAGAATTGCAATGTGCCACTTATCCTTTCACTCATGCATCCATTCATCCATTCATCCGCCACCGACTCATTCTTACATGCATTTACCTACCCACCCACAACAAAACACAAGCTCAACAAGCATATGCAATTAAATTTTATAAAACATAAGAAACCATGCCCCTGTCTAAACATGGAAGGTGTAAGCTTGCATTAGACAAATGTAATCATTTGCCCAGCCATGGGCAGTGCTTTTGCAATGGTGATATACCTGGTGAATTTTAGTTCTATTTTCTAACCTTGACGCCACATTTTGGAACAGCCTTTTGGCTATCTTGGAATGGTAAAATAATGTCACACTATGGTCAATACTATTTCAATAAGGCATCTCAGTTTAGATGCAGTGTGCTCACTGGATTCAAGGCATCATTGATAAACTGAGTCGCAAGTGAGCTGCCCGTTGGTACTGTCTAGGAAGGTTCAGTATACTCAAGGCAAAATTTAACACACTGCAATAACAATCCACCCTTTAAGACCCAATGGCTTTAACATATGCTTTTCACAGTAAATAAGTCAAGACTACTGCCTTTGTTGTAAATTTTCACTATACACAGTTCATACCTTTAGCATGTGACATACATTGCCCTAATCCGGCCTACAAACTTTACCATTGCTTTCTACCATAATCAGCCCATGCCTACTGTATTGAGCCGCAAGCGTTTCCACAAGGCAACTATCAGGCAAACAGTCATCAAATAACAAATATTTACACAATTTCAGTTGCCAAAGGAATACACAACCACCTTAACAAGTCCTAACCAAGGTTTTTACAGTGCAAATCTACTACTACTAGAGTGTGTCAGAGGGGTAACCAACACCAGTCCCCTGGCTTACTGTGGTATTCTATGAGATTTTATGTTTCAAAATACCTCCCTGTCAGACCTGACATACTTAGTGTGGTCTTCCCTTCAACATTCTGCCTACCTCCTCCACTTTTCTGACCTTGTTTTTGCTGGCTTTAGAACTCTGTGCACTTTAGTACTGCTAGCCAGTGCTAAAGTGCTTGTGCTCTCTCCCCATGGTAATATTGGATCAACTCTAATTGGCATATTTCATTTACTTATAAGTCCCTATTAAAGTGCACTACATGTGCCCAGGGCCTGTAAATTCAATACTACTAGTGGGCCTGCAGCACTTAGTATGCCATCCACGTACATAGCCCTCTAACCATGGCTTGGGCCTGCCATTGCAGAACCTGGGTATGCAGTTTAAACTGCCATGTCAACCTGGCAAGATAAAACTTTTGCAGTGGCCATACCTTCCCTTTTATACATATGGCACCCCTAAGATAGACCCTGGACAACCCAGAGGATGGGGTGCAGCACATTTAAAAGACAGTATATGTACTTTGAAATTTTACATGTCCCAGTAGGGAAGAAATCCCAAAGTTGTTTTTCACTACTGCAAGGTCTATCTCTCCCATAGGATAACATTGGGATTACCTTATTACATTTTATGAGTGTAATTCACAATCTAGAAGAGATTAATTTTTCAAGTTTGGTGTGTCTGGAATCATAATTTAAAATCATAACTTATGGTGAAGTTGGATTTTAAATTTCAGTTCTGAAAATGCCACTTTTAGAAAGTTTGTATTTTCTTACTTTAGCCATTTGGTGCCTGCTGCCTGTCTCTGATCACTTATCTGGGGTGGGTGACAGCTGGGCTTTGTGTATTCCCCCTAAGCAGCCCAATGGGGGCTTAGGTGTAACCTGATGGGCCATACCGGCAGGAAGGGAGGGAGGAGGTGGAACCATCCTCACTTACACCTGTGTCCTGTCACCACACACAGCGCTACATACCTGCCTGTAGTGAGTCTGGAGCCAGAGCAGAAAGGAAGGACCTTTGTGCACTTCAAAGGCCTGTCTTTGAAGTCTCCCCCACTTCAAAAGCCCAACTGGGTATAAGTACTGAACCTCTAACACCAACACTTCAGTACACTTCTGGACCTGTGACTACTCTTCCAGGAAGAAGGACTGCTGTGCTGTTGAAGGCATTCCACCATGATGGACTGCTGCTTTGCTCTACCCATGCCTTTCTGTGCTGCCCTGTTGCCTGCTGTTCTCCTGCCTGGGTGAGAAGGACTGGGCCTGCATCACTTGAACCCAGAGTGACTTCAAGGGCTAGGTGGCTGGCCTCCTGATCTGAAGTCTTAGGGGCATAACAGACTTCCAACCACCCTTCTTCTGCACCTGGACTCTGCCATCTGTGAATCTGCCCTGCCAAGTTGTGCCAGCCCAGTCCTGAACCCTTGGAAGTGGGCCTAAGGGTTTTGCTCCAGCAGAACCAATGCATCTTCTGTCGAACTGATGCATCGCCACTGCTGTGCAGATCGGAACCTGCGTATTGCCGCTACTGCATGGGTTGGCACAAACGCATTGCCGCTGCTGCATGGATCGGGCTCGACACTTTGCCTTCGGAACCGTCACTGCGCGACGCTCTTCCTGGTGCAAGGTCCTTACATCCCTGCCGATGGCAGCCTCGACGATGATGCCGAAACTCCACATTGCAGCTTCCTAGCTCATCAGAGCAAACGCATCAGTTTGAGTTCACAATGCATCCTCGACATGGGTCTTCACATCACAAGCTCCGTAAACAGGACCCTCGATGTCGATGCATCAGGATCTCTCACAGCAGTCTCACCGCACCTCGGAACCAGCGCAGCACCTCTGCTGTGCGACGTATCCTCGACCCGAAAACACACAACGATCCGCAACCTTGGATTTTGGTACTTTTGTTCAGCTGGCCCATCTGGGTCCCTGTAGCTGGTCCACCCTCCATCGCTGTCGGCCTGAACGTTTGACTTTGTCATGGTCCGGCGCGGCCAAATATCCCATTTTTGCAATTTACGCTTCTTAGCGCTATTTTTGCTTAAAACCTTCAAAAATCAATTCCTCAATTTTTACTTGTTGGATTTTTGTCATTTTGTTCTTGTTTTATTTATTAAAATCAGAACTATTTTTCTAACTTGGAGTGGTATCTTTTTGTGTGATGTTTTCACTCTTTTGCTGTTTGAAGTTTTGCACAAATACTTTACACACTGCCTCTAAGTTAAGCCTGGCTGCTCTGTGCCAAGCTACCATGGGTGAGCAAAGTTTAATTTAGGGTTTGCCTGACCCTGATTAGGATTGTGGTGCACGTTTGACTAAGGTTTACACCCCTGTGGATTAAAAACCCAATTTCTAACATTCCCTACAGGCATTAGCAGAGCATAATGACAATTTACCCTTAAAGTCTTATTGGACTTTACATATATTTTTCACAATAAGCCAGATCTACTACCTTTCTCATAACTTTGCCTAACAAATAGAATAGACCTATGGCCTCTGACACAACGTTTCCTAATGAACCGATTGGCTCGCCATGATAACCAACTTAGGCTTACCATATTGAAAATAGGCTTTCCAACAAAGCAATAATCAAGTGTGCAATTATAAAATTAGAAATATTTACAAAATTGGCAAAACAATATACAACCCCAACCCCCCAAAAGGGCAAAATGTAGACTTTCACATTGAAAATTCTTTACTCCCAGGGTTTGTCACATGGGGTAACGACCAACCAAATCATTGCTTAGTAAAACTATCTAAGAGATTCTGTGTAACAAAATACTCTTCAACAGTCTTTAACATTGTGTGTTAACAATCCATCCTTAAAGGCCTATTTTCTGTAACATAGGTTTTTCAAAATAAATAAGTCAGGCATTTGTCTTAACTTTTCATGATAAATAGATCTGACCTATAGCATCTGACATAACTTTTCCTAATGAACCAATCAAGCGATAGCCTTCATCATTAGCTTGTCATAATAATCAACTTAGGCCTACTGATTTACAGTTAAGACTTATAAATAGATTCAAACATACAGTTAGCCAAATAATATGCGTGACCTGAAAGCAATATCATAGTGCAAACCTTTTACACTAAGGGCAGTATCTCTAAACATTTTTGATGGGCACGATTAACTTAGTGAGTGCTTTAAACATCTTTTACCACTGTATTATGAAAACAGGATTCTGGAGGGGGTGATGTGTGACAAGAACCTTTGTGCACACTTGCTGTGTGACATTCCAATGCTCAGGTGATTTGTTCTGCAGTTTTGTGTGCTGTTGTTGTTTTGTGCTTCATTATTGCAATGTGATTTTGTTTTGTTGTGCTGCAGTTTTTGTGCTGCATTCTTTTTTATCTGCTTGTTGTTATGTGCCACATTATGTTTTAATTGTGGTGTTAGGTTGTTTTGTATAAGTTACTGTGTCATGTTTAGCTGCTTTTGCTAGATTTCCTGCCAAAAAGCAGCAAATGCTTGCTTTGAAAGTTCCTATGACAATCATTTACCACTTTTTGTAAGATGGTAAAATAGCACTGCTCCAGCATTTCGACCACTTAAGACACCAGTCAGCTCATAATTGTGGTCGCTGCCAGTGCTCGCTCCAAGTGATATGACCCCAAGAGTTTGTCAGAGGTGGTAAGCAAGCAACAGCAAAACCATTGCCAAATCCAGACATCTGAATAACAAGATATCTTTCTTCAGCCATTAACGCAGTGTAGTAACTATCCATTCTTAAAACTCTGTTGGCTTTAACAATTGCTACCTTCACTCTACCAATTCAAACAGTCATGTGTGTAGCTTTTATCACTGACTTGACACCATAGTTAAATCAGGCCTATTGTATTTAGACTAAGCTTTTCAAGGCAACTAGCAGGCATAGATTCATAACATTAATATATATATATATATACACAACAACAATCCAGCTTCCTCAGACAGAAATCCAACGAAGTAGGCACTGACCCAAGAGTGTAGGTTAAAAGGCTTCTTTTAATGAATCAGGTCACCCTCAACCCAGGATAACGAGAGACGCGTTTCGACTCCGCAGGAGTCTTTGTCAATCTGCGAGGCGATATTACAAAGCAGATATATATAGTCCTTCCCACAATGGGTTAGAGTAGACATGGAAGAAATACTTACAAGCACGTTACATCGATGAATACCCTAAGCAGTATATTCAACTATAATGACAGGAAAAACATCTAACATTTTAAACTTTGCATAATGCTAGTGTATTGTCTGCATGTTTAACCGTGCATTTTAAAGACATGGGTGATGAAAAGTGCCCTTGAAAGTTAAAACTAACTTCCCCAACAACCAAAGTAGGAACATTTTATGCAGTTAACTTTTGGCACCCTTCACTCATATACATTGCCTATTAATTCGACATATAATATATATATATCCAAAACACACTTTCACCAGAATTGCCGAACTCAGGGCGTGTGCTGTATCCGTGCACGAGGGTGAAACTCGTGTTTGTTACACAACAACTCGAAAAAAGGGAGGTCGGAGCACGCACAGGGTCATATTAAAAAGGTTTATTAACATCTCCCCTGCATATATATATATATATTACATACTGGCGGTTGCCAGTAGGTAGTTACAGTTAGGACCTATTATCCATAGGAAAAGCGTTTTTTGATTTGCCAATATCTTTGGCGCCGTTTGACGAATCTTCGCGAAATTTTCAAAACTAAAGGTTCACTCAGTTCAGCTCCTGTCTTGAAAGTTTGGGGGCGATTCATCAAGCAGGGGCTGAGAAAAAAGGGGGGGTCCCAAAACGCATTTTCTCCATGTTAATTTCCATAGGAATTTTGAAACAGGTTACAGCCCGAACTGCTGAACGGAATTACACGAAATTTGGCAAAAAGGTAGGTCTTGGTCTAGAAAGTGTGCTTTTTTTAAAATGGTGTAAATCTGTTCAGCAGTTCCAGAGAAATTCAAAAAATAAAACTTTATATATCTGAGCACCGAGGAGGATTCGCGAACCCTCCCGAGCACGAGCTGGATTCTGATTGGCTGCCAACACTCCAAACCAAGAAGTGTTGGCAGCCATCTTGTGACTCGGTAACCGAGTCACAAGAAAACAGAGGAAAAAAGGTTAAAAAACAAGAAAAGGGGGCAGGGTAGAAACACCCTGATCCCCTAGGCCTGCTCAGGGGGACCCAAAAAAACGGCCGAATTCGCGCTGGGTGCGCGAATCAGGCTGAAAAAAAAAAAAAACGACCGGGCTTCCGCGCTTTGTTATTTGTAAGCCCCCGGGTGGGTCAGGTCCCGGGGGCAAGGTTTATAATGTATGTGGGGGCCCCCGCAGCTCCGGGGACCGCCACCTCCCTGGGGCTTTTGAAATAATATGCGGGGCACCCAGCCCCCCCACAGTCCCGGGGACCGCCACCTCCCTGAGGCTTGAACAAAAATGCATGGGGGGCTTCTGCCCCCCCACGCTGCCCCGAAGACCACCACCTCCCCGGGGCATTGCTAATTATATGCCAGGGGCCTTGCAGGCCCCCCCAAGCCCCGGGGTCCGCCACCTCCCCGGGGGCTTAAATCAAGGAAATTGGTGTAGGGGGGCTCCTCCCCCCCACACTGCCCCGTGGACCACCTCCTCCTCGCGGCACTAATTATTTACATAGGGGGTCTGTTACGGACCCCGGGGACTACCACCTCCCTGGGGCTTTGAAAATAAAGGGAGGGGGGCCATGCGGCCCCCCTCCTGGAGCCCTTGATGGCCCTGGGAACTGCCACCCCCCAGGGCTGGCTCCTGCAATGTCCAGGGGTCCTCACCCTCGGGACATAGCTGTTTGCTATGGCAGGGCGGGAGCACGGCTCCCGCCCTGTCATAGCAAACTCTGCTTTGGTTTTTGGACACGAGAGCAGGAAACATGCTCTCGCGTCCAAAAACCAAAGCAGAATTGCTTTTGAACAAGGGGAACTGCATGTTAGCAGCTCCCTTTGCCCAAAAGCAATGCCGGCTCCCGCAGGAGGCGGGGAGCCGGCAAGGACCGTGGGGGCATTGGAGATCCCCCCACGGTCCCCAATGCTAAGGGTCCGCCCCAGGGGATGGGGTCCCCGGGGCCAGAAGTGGTCCAGGAGGGGGCCACTCGGCCCCCCACCCATTTAATAATAATAAAAAAAAACATCAGGCCGGCCCCGGGGGATGGGGTCCTCGGGGCCAATTGTGGCTTAGGGAAGGGGGGCCACGCGGCCCCCTTCCCAATAATTAACTTTGAAAAATGAGGCCATGCCCCGGGGGATGGGGTCCCCGGAGCCGAAATTGGCCTCGAAAGGGGGGCCGCACGGCCCCCTTCCCATTTTTTTATTTTATTTTTTATTAAAAAGGGGTCAGGCCCTGGGGGATGGGGTCCCCAGGGCCCCAGAAATGCTAAAAGAAGAGGGTGGCCACACAGCACCCCTTCTAAAAAAAAAATATTAAAAAAAAAAAGCTGGCATCTCACCGGAAGCCCCGTTCCCTCCCTAAACCACTCTGCAAACGCACCCCCTGGTGTGTTCTAAGTTGGGGAATTAAGTGCCCTTGAATACTGAGGGCCCCTGGGGGCCAACTAGCCCACCAGGTACCTCCAGTAAGCGCCACACAGCTGGATTGCAAAGAGGTGGTCCGAGGCCACGCCCCTTTTTACACCACTCTGCAAATGCACCTCTTGGCGCACTGCTGTTGGGGCGATGAGGTTCTCTTGTGTCCTGAGGACCTCAGGACACAAGTGGACTTCATCCCCTGAGCAGCAGTGCGCCAGGAGCTGCGTTTGCAGAGAGGTGTAAAAAGGGGGTGTGGTCTTGGACCACTCTCATCAATCCAGGTGTGTGAGACTTACTGGAGGTACCTGGTGGGCTAGTTGGCCACCAGGGACCCTCAGTATTCAAGGGGACTTAATCCCCCAACTTAGAACGCGACAGGAGGGGCGTTTGCAGAGTGGTGGAGAAAGGGGGCGTGGCCTGTGTCCAGCTTTCAGCAATCCCACTATCTTGGACATACTGGCGGTATCAGGTAGGCTAGTTGGCCCCTAAGGACCCCCGGCAGCGAAGGGCACTTTAATCCCCATGCAAGAGCGCGCCAGGAAGTACGTTTGCAGAGTGGTGGGGAAAGGGGGTGTGGCCTGCTATGACAACTTAGCAATCCTGCTGTGTGGGACTTACTGGAGGTAATAGGTAACCTCGGGCGGTGAACTACGCTCCGTTCGCGGAGTTTGCTGCACTCCGCGTTACGCGGATCTCGATGAGTGCAGAGAAAACCCGCTACACATAGCGTAGCGGACATTTTTGCTCGCTCGCGTTCCTCAACGTCAAGTTGGCGACCGCGAGCGAGCAAAATCAACATCCCGGCAAGATATTTCCTCATTCGCGATCGGCAACATCAAGTTGGCGAGCGCGGAAAATAAACCTCCCGGCGAGATTTCTCAACGCGGGGGGGTCAGGTTTCTCATTGCGAGTGGTCGCGTATGCTCGCGACCGCTCGCTATGAGAAACTGCCCGTTCGCATTGAGAAAGCTGCTGCTCGAGTAAAAATCTACTCGAGCGGCAGAAAACGACCGCTTACACTGTGCATGATGCCGTTTGCAATGATTGCACAGTGCGGACAAGCATCCAGCACTGTGCAATCACCGCGAACAGCATTTTCCTATCGCACTACGCTGCTCGCGTAGATCCGCGTAGCGCGGCGGAGTTGTTTTACCGCTTTGCGTAGCGCAACTCCGCGAACTACGCCCACCCTTAGTAATAGGAGGAGTAGTTGGCCCCCAAGGATGTCCTTGGGGGTCAACTGCCCCTCTTGTTACCTCCAGTAAGTCCCACACAGTGGGATTGCTAAGACGTCTTCGGAGGCCATGCCCCCTTTCTCTACCACTCTGCAAACATGCCTCCTGACAGACTACGGGATGAGGGATGAAGTCCAATTTACTCTTGAGGGACTTTGGGGGGCAAGAAGCCCTCCTGGTACCTCCTGTAAGTCCTACGCAGCGGAATTCCTGAGCATTGGTCGGAGGCCCAGCACCCTTTCTCTACCACTCTGCAAACACGACTACTAGTTAAAGTAGCATGTTTCTGCACCTCTGACTTAGAGGTAGTTTTAATCCCCCTGCCCTATTATATACTGGGGCCTTACAGGGGAGGTCATGCCAATCACAGGGGTACCCCAACCCATAGTGTACCCTAGTGTATGTAGGTGTTTTCACTGTATTCTAAGTGTCTTTTAGCATAGCACTGGCTCTAGGCTTGGTTAGTCAGAGTCAGTTACCACCATTACCTGTCAGCAAAAAGTTGGGGGCACAGGAAGACTTTGCAACAAGGCCTCTTTCTGCACGTCTGTTGGTTCTTTCTGCATTTCTCTTGCTTCTTTCTGCACCTTTCTTCCTCTTTCTGCACATGTCCTATCTCTGTAGGCATAGTTAGAAATTAGCATTTAAAAAACCTTTGAAATTCACTGAAAAAAACATAGGTCTCAGGGACGTTATAGTTAGAAAATAGCATTTAAAAAACCTTAGAAATTCACTGAAAATACCACAGGTTTCAGGGACGTTATAGTTAGAAATTAGCATTTAAAAAACCTTAGAAATTCACTGAAAAAACCACAGGTTTCAGGGACGTTATAGTTAGTTGAACATTTCACTCGTACAAAACCAGAGAAATTTGGCTGTTATAGTTAGTTAAGCTAACTATAACTCGCGCCCCCGCTATGCACGGCTGATGACGTCACATATTACATCATTCATGACATGGTCAGTGACATCAATGATGACATCACTGATGACATCTCAAATGACATCACTGATGACATCACTGATGACATCATCCACGTGATAATCTGACGCACCTCCTCACACCCTAATATAACCTTTGATACACCCACTCTAAAATACAGACTACCAATTTCGAAACCATAGACACACCGATACCACTTACAACATATCCACTCAATAAGTCCTAGGTCTACACACACATCCACTCATTCACCCATACAGCCACTCATACATGCAGTCACTCATCAATACAGCACTATCATATGCACTCATACACCTATACACACACTCACACACCGCCACTCATCCAGAGCTACTCACACACCTAGTCAGTCATGCAAACAATCAATCACATTCCCATTTACTCACCTATACAGTTATACACACACCACCTCACTTATTCATACAGAAACTCTGAAACAATCACTGATACAAGCACACACTCATTCATACAACCACTCTCACAATCACTCACTCTCACATATAGTCATTTATATACTCCAACACTCACATATACTGCCTTTCACATATGTAGTTACTCACACATGTACCACTGAGACATCCATTCACTTACCAACACACCCATACACACACTCACCCACCCATACAGCCCTTCACAGATGCACTCTTGAACCCATACACCCAGTGAATTACCCACTCACACATCTATGTACAGAGTCACACACCCCCCACCCACCCACACAGACACTCAGGCACCCATGCAGATACTCAGACAACCAATCAATAACCCATATAGACACTCATGTAGCTACTCACCAACCCATGCAGCCGCTTACACACCAACTGAGAGACTGATACAGACATTCACACAGTTTAGTCACTAACCCATGCATTTAGTAAGACACGTTTAATCACTCACTTATACAGTTAGTCACGCACCTACTAAATCATCCATTCAGACACTTATACACCCACTCATTCTTCAATACACCTTAGCATATATATATTACCTACTGGCGGTCGCCAGTAGGTAGTTATAGTTAGGACCTATTTTCCATAGGAAAAGCATTTTTTATTTTCCCAATAACTTTGGCGTCGTTTGACGAATCATCGCGAAATTTTCAAAACTAGTGGGGCGCTCCGGTCAGCTCCTGTCTTGAAAGTTTCGGGGTGATTCACCAAGCGGGGGCCAAGAAAAAAGGGGGGTCCCAAAACGTGTTTTCTCCATGTTATTTTCCATAGGAAACTTTAGACACGGCTACAACCCGAACTGCTGAACGGAATTACACCAAATTTTGCAAAAAGGTAGCCCTTGGTTCAGAAATAGTCCTTTTTTTTAATTGGTGTAAATCCGTTAAGTAGTTTTTCGGATATTAAAGGGAAAAAATCTTTATATATGTGGGCGGAGCCTACCCCCCAGCATGAGCTTGGCTCTAATTGGCTGCCAACACTTCAAACCAGGAAGTGTTGGCAGCCATCTTGTGCCTCGCATCACATCGAGTAAAAATCAAGGTAACTGCCACCAACAGCAGCAGTTGAGGTTAGTTTGCTGCTGCTATAAGTTTAATGGGGCATTAGGTAGTATCCATATTAGGCTTTTAAACTTGCATCGCGCCGGGAACTGTAGTGAAAAACAGGCGGGGGCGCGGCGGTACATTGCAGATATGCCCATCTGTGAGGATGGAGGCAAGGGTGGCTCGATGCTGCGTTATTTCAGAATGCAGCTATTCCGGCGCGCATGCATGTTTATATTTCTGGCAGAATATATATATATATATCCATCCAGTGGGGTGATACGGAGCTTGCTGGCATCAAAAGTGTGGTTGGAGTGATGGACTGGTCAGCGGCGCCCTCTGACCTCGCACCAAGGCTGAATTCCTCTGCGCTGCTCCCTGAAGCTGCCCGCGAGAGCTGATCCGCAGAAAGGCAGCGCCGCAATAAAGGAGAGGGGCTGGGAGGACGGTGCACTGGAGGGGTCACGTGCCTCACTTTATCTGATCCATCTGTCTCCGGTGCCTGCGTCTCCCCCACAGTCACCGCGGCGGCGCCCCAGCCACAGTCCCGGAGTCCAGCAGAACTTCTCGGTCCGTGGGGCGGACGCAGGGCGACGGGACACATTGAACACACTGACAAATCTGAGGAAAGCTGAAGTGGAATAGGACGAAGGTCATAGAGGAATGGGAATAGTAATAGGAATAGTACTTTTGACTGTGCAGAGGACATTTGTAGTGCCGCAGCTCACGTTCACTTTTGTTGGAAAGCAGTCGCCTCCCCATCTGTTTGTCTACACTGTCGGCGAGTCTCCGTTTATCATAGGGCCATTCCCCAGGTAGAGCACCCACAGCGCCCACTTGTGCCGCCTCTCTTCATCTTGGTACGATGTCTATAGCCACTTCCTTAATCGCCACTTAAATACCGCTAGGATTTGAAATCAGTTCAATGCCTGCGCACTTTTACAATTGATGGGCATCCTTTTTGAAAAGACACCACGCAGCCTTCTTTCTCTTGGGTGCTTTGTCTATTCCAGTTGTCTTCTTTTGATTTGATTACTTACTTCCCCTATTGTAATACTTAAAAGCATTTTGGTCTCCGTGCTATGATTGGTTCACTTGTGTCCTTTAATCACTTACATTGCTTGCATTCAGCGAAAAATATGTTTTTAATTTAATTTATGCAGTTCAAGGGAGTGCTTGTGTTTTCTTGTTCACTCCGCATTTTGCTGCCCCCTTTGCTTAACTCCCACAACGCCATTCCCTGTCCTAGGTCTTGTGTTGCTTTTGCTGCCCCACCCATCCCTTCCTTGCTCCCATGACTCCCTACAACTGTTTTCATTTTTTTGCCTGGTGTACTGCAGTCAGACATCCATCTTAACATGGGGTTTTACCCATTTAAAATTGGCTGCCTGTGAATGCGCAACTGGCGACAAGAAATGCATTCGTAATATCTGAACATACTCATTCACCGATGGCCACTGTCAATGCACACATCCTCTGCCATCTTTGAATGGGTTTGTTGCTCGCTTGGACCTACATCATTTGCATGTCGTACAGGCCATGAACCAAACCCGCTCCCAGGGGAAGTCTGTGTTTATAGGGACCGGGGCATCTCTTCCTTTGGGAGCAGCGTGTAAACCTCCCCTTGCACCCGAGCAGTTGCAGCCAGGCTGTGGCCTTAGAGACAAGGGAGGGAGGGCGGTGGCTTCTGGCCCCCTCAGGTGCTGCTCCGCATTTAATGCAAAGCTTAATCTGTTAAAACTATAAACGCAGGGGCCCGGAGCCGTTCTCAGGAGCCTGGCGCTGGTTCTGCTGAATGTCCGCATTCACTAACACCGAGACAGCCTCGTCTTAATCCCATCTCGGGGCTCTTTCTTCCACCTGCCCTTCCTGTCTCTCTATCTTACTCACTGCTGGTTCTTTTTCATCCCTGCTTTCTCCCTTTCTCTCCATTTTCCTATATTTCTCTTCCTCCTTCTTTCCCCCTTTGCTTCCTTTCTCATTCTTGTTCTTGGTCAAAATCTGAGGGTTAAAAATAAGTGCGGGTCACCAAACGTCAGAGCATGCACATAACCACCGGCACAAATTAAGCAGTGTTTTTATGAACGGACAGCCCACTTCATGCAGTTTCTCACAGCACTTCTAATTAAAGAGCATGCGACGTAAGTGTTCTGATTGGCTGCTGAGACCCACCATCCATCCCCCGCCCGTTCCACAGTCCGCAAGATGATGAATGCTCCCTTTCTTGTATAGCGCTGCTGGGTCGGCGCTTTATACCGCCGTTATAGAAGTAGTACAAACATACATACCCGAGCCTGCTGTCCTGAGTGCCCTCCCCAAAATCCGGCACAATAATTAAAAAAATATATATATCAGGAACAACAAAGGTAATAATAATGACAAAGATAACGATGATGGCAATCATAATTCCGATTTAGATAGCGTTTTTTTGTTGCACACACGCACTCCATGGGGGAAGGTGCCTCGCCCTGCAATGGTTATGATTGAGCAGCCATTCGAGGTGCCAGATCGCTGCCATTGCACCTCATTGCAAGGGAGCGACTGCATCTCTATTGCCATTGTTACTGTGCAAGCATCTCCCGAGTGGTTCTCTGTACAGTGCGCTGACACCTTCCTGGTAGAGTTATGTTTAATAAAACAGTCAAAATAAACACGCTGATTGTACTGTCAACACAGTTCTGACACATAGGTACCATTGACTATTTCTGAACAATGCTTGCATTATCTTTCACAATTCTTCCAAACAGGGAAACGCATGCATTACTATTGCATGCTTCGGTGAAGACGTGCACTGCTTGCGCAATGGTTATGTCTATCTCCCCTTCACTAGTGGGTGTGATACCAGGTTTTGAAGCAGAGAGAAAAAAAAGTAAATGTGCAGTTGTGTGTGTATGTATGTGCTGAGCACCTGGAACAGAAATGTAATGCAGGGGTTGCAGCTAATGGCACATAGTGATTTAGTAGTGGTTTGTGGGAGATATCAGTGTTTTGGGATCAGATTATTAAACTTTGTAAATCATGTTATTCGAATTGCTGCTGTGAATTGGTTTATGAGTGATGTGAAGTATTTTTATATTTTCTGCTACTTTTATAGTCTTTGACCGAAAGTATTCAAATGAAATTAAATGAATTAGGTTGTGTCTCAACGATTAAATACCCAGCCTCTGATCAGAGAGGGTTCTATGCTTAAAGTTTAACGTGACAATTAAGGTGTGGTGATTGATGCAGAGACATTGAAAGGCAATGCCAACTGGTGAGGACACAATCACACATAAAGTAACTGTTTCAGCACCCAGGCTAATGTGCTGCATAGCTAAATACATATAAGGTCCCAAAGGCGAGACCGATTGCATTGCAAATGCTTGTTACACTACTCCCTGCTTTAATTCTCCCTCTAAGGAGCCACCGCAGCACGTGCTACAAGCGGCTGTAAATCATAAACTATTCACAATATTACTACAGGCCTGTCAGCTGCGGCCGCAATGAGTCTCCTCTCACGTTAACGATCATCTCATCATGATGATCCAGCCTAGTCTTGCATGAACTCAGCGACCTCTCACCGGTCAATGAATGCTGCCGGCCGGGCAATGATGAGGTGCTGTGACCAAATACAGCGGAGGCACGGTGAGAAGCGGCAATTTTAGGACCCATGACCTGCCGCCCCGATCCACAGCAGAGTGTACAGTGATGATCACGTGAGTGAGGCTGAAGCCAGCTCGCAGCACTCAAGAGAGACTTTGAATGAGTGCGGCAGCTGGTGCAGCTGAGCCCCCAGGCCGGCGCGAGACACTCCTGGCTGACCGTGAATGGATTCAAAATGTCAGTGCTTTATTTAACTTTGCACAGTGAGTGTGCTGCAGTCACACACTCTGTCAGGCAGAGCACTGCTACTTGCTCAGGAATGCTTGGGCACCCCTTCCTGCTTCTATTTATGCCTCAGCGCGGAGGGGGAGGAGAGATGAGGTGGGGGGTACAGAGGCCTCGGAGCACGTATGTGCGGGCTGGGAGAGGGGCAGGGGGGCACAGGTAAAAGGGAGTAGACATGCGGGCGTAGCCTTAGCTTTCCCATGGTTGGTTGTATGAAGCATTTAACAAGCCAAAAATGCATTTTTTATTATTATCAGGTCGACGGCAGACTGCGTGCCTGAGTGCTGCGGAGCGGATTTACCCCTGCTGTCAGGCGTTTCTGTTCTGCTTTGCCTTCCAGCAACAGTGTGGTCTTTGGGAACTGTTACAAAATTCAGAGGAGGGGCATGGATGTTTCCCAGGGTCGGAGCTGCCGAGGAGCTCATGCTTGGCTGCCTACAGTTCTGCTGGAGGGTGTTTTCCTGTAGCAAACAAGTGCGCTGCAACTCCAAACACGAGGGCTAGCGTTAAGTCTAAAAACACAAGTAAAAATACAAGCATTTGCAATGCAATAGGAATCGCATTTACGCGAGACCTATTGCATTGCAAATGGGAGTGCGGGCGGGCAGGGGGCATGGAGGCGAGAAGGCAAAAAAATGACTCGGGCATTAACACATGCACTGCTACAATCAAATGTGCACTATCCATGCAGTCCTCTAACCACCTCCACACTACTGATTCACTCCTCCAATTACCCAGGTAGTACCCATGCAGTCCAGCAATCACACTGTCACTCTCCGTCCACTCCTCCAATCATCCAGCCAGTACCATGTCCTTATCTAATCACTCCGCCAAAACCCAAGCACTTATAAATTCACCATGCTGTCAACTTGCAGCACTCTAAGTATCCAGTCACTATCCATGTACTTGTACAATGACTCAGGCATTAACACATGCAGTGCTACAATCAAATGTGCACTATCCATGCAGTCCTCTAACCACCGCCACACTACTGATTCACTCCTCCAATTACCCAGGTAGTACCCATGCAGTCCAGTAATCACACTGTCACTCTCCGTCCACTCCTCCAATCATCCAGCCAGTACCATGTCCTTATCTAATCACTGCGCCAAAACCCAAGCACTTATAAATTCACTATGCTGTCAACTTGCAGCACTCTAAGTATCCAGTCACTATCCATGTACTTGTACAATGACTCAGGCATTAACACATGCAGTGCTACAATGAAATGTGCACTATCCATGTAGTTCTCTAACCACCTCCACACTACTGATTCAGTCCTCCAATTACCCAGATAGTACCCATGCAGTCCAGCAATCACACTGTGACTCCCTGTACTCCTCCAATCACCCAGCCAGTACCATGTACTAATCCAATCACTCCGCCAATACCCAAGCACTTATAAATTCACCATACACTCTCCTTGCAGTACTCTAATCATCCAGTCACTACCCATGTACTCATGCAATGACCCAGACACTAACACATGCAGTGCTACAATAACATGTGCACTATCCATGCAGTCCTCTAACCACTTATACAGTGCTTATTCACACCTTCATTTTCCCAGGTAGTACCGATGCAGTCCAGCAATTACACTGTCCCTCCCCATGCATTTCTCCAGTCACCCAGCTAGTACCATGTACTAATCCAATCACTCTGTTAATACCCAAGCACCTATAAATTCACCTTACACTCTCCTTGCAGTACTCTAATCATCCAGTTACTACCCATATACTCATGCAATGACCCAGACACTAACACATGCAGTGCTACAATAACATGTTCACTATCCATGCAGTCCTCTAACCACTTATACACTGGTTATTCACACCTTCATTTTCCCAGGTAGTACCCGTACAGTCCAGCAATCACACTGTTACTCCCCATACACTCCTCCAGTCACCCAGCCAATACCATGTACTAATCCAATCACTCCATCAATACCCAAGCACTTATAAATTCACCATACACTCTCCTTGCAGTACTCTAATCATCCAGTCACTACCCATGTTCTCATTCAATGATCCAGGCAGTAACTCATGCACTGCTACAAAACTCCATGCACTTTCCATGCAGACCTCTAACCACCTACACACTACTCATTCACTCCTCCAATTACCCAGGTAGTACCCATGCACTCCAGCAATCCCCCTCTCACTTCCCATGCACTCCTCCAATCACCCATGCAGCACCATAGACTTATCCAAACACTCCGCCAATACCCAAGCACTTATGAATTCACCATGCATTCTCTTTGCAGTACTCTAATCCTCCAGTCACTACCCATGTACTCATACAATGACCCAGGCACTAATTCATGCACTGATACAATCCTCCATACACTACTCATGCAGACCTCTAACCACCTACACACTACTGATTCACTCCTCCAATTACTCAGCTAGTACCTATGCACTCCAGCAATCCCCCTGTCACTTCCCATGCACTCCTCCAATCACCCATCCAGCACCATGTACTTATCCAATCACTCCGCCAATACCAAAGCACTTATAAATTCACCATGCACTCTCATTACAGTACTCTAATCATCCAGTCAGTAGCCATGTACTCATTGAATGACCCAGGCAGTAACCATCCACTACTACAATCACTTGTGCACTACACATGCACTCATCTAATCACTTACACACTACTCATGCACTCCTCCAATTACCCTGCTATTATCCATGAACTCATTCAATCACGTTGCCACTTCTCAAACATTCATAAAATAACCATGCACTATACTTGCATTTCTCCGATCACCCACATAGTGTCCATACTCTGATGCAATCACTCAGTAATTTTTCTTTTTTTAACCAGTAGATGTGGTTCCTTAAGAACCGTTTTTTTTTTTTCGGAACATTTTTAATTGTTTTTGTATTTTTTTACTTTTTTGGTGTGTTTTTTATTTTAAAAACAACAGAGAAAAATGAAGATCAGGAAATGATCTCTTGAACAAAAACAAAAGCGCATTATACAAAAAAATTAACATTTGTGCGCTTTAAGAGCAGCAGAGATGACATCAATGCACTGTTCGCCAACACAGAGCTCAGTGGCGCACTGAATGCAACTAACTGCTGCATTTAAAAATTCAGGCATGATGTGAGGCCTTGGTGCAGATGAAATCTGTGCAGAAGTTGATGGTGTACTGGGGTCTTCTTCAGCAGGAGCCTTCAACTGTCTCTTTCTTTCCTCTCTTGCAAGGTGTACAGGGTGGATGGTCTCCATATGCTTTTTCATACTACTCGTACCGCAAGAGTACTTTTTATCGGAGCCTCTGGACAGCACTCTCTCACAGATAATGCAAGTTACTTTTCTTGCATTCACCTTTTTCTCCCTCCGGTACACTAAAAAGGACCAAACAATGCTTTCCTTTCTTGCTTCTGCTGCACCATCTGTTCTTCCTCCTCTACTGCAAGTGGATCAACTTCGGCAAAACTAGAAGCCATAGTTGTATTAAAAATAAACAAACACACAAAAAAGGTATATCAATATAAAGAGAAGAAAGAAACAGGTCTTCTCTCTATCAAGGACAAAAAGTAAGGGAAATATCAGAAGGATGGATCCTCCCTCTTTCACAATGAAATTGATTTCAACCAATCAGATTCCTTTTTTCTTTTGCTGACATGAAGTCGCGTAGGGTGCGCGCACTCGTCACGCACCCTTCACGCACCCTTCGCGCACCCGCGAAAATCATATATATTATTATACACTATAAATAAAAATTTCTATAAACTTTTAATAAGTATATTAGCAAAACTGTTCAGTCTAATATCATATTCAAACTTTCTATAGTCATTTTTTCAACTTTAAAAATACGCCGAAGTCGCGACTTCGGCGCGATCTCAGCGCGATCACGGCGCGACCCCGGAAATACGTGCGGGGAGATGTCACGCACACCGCGCATTTCGTAACTTTACTTTCGTCGAAATTATATTGAAAATAATACTTTAAAAATACTTTTATTAATAAATTTAGACAAACACTTAAAGGAAAACTTTTATTTATAATTAATTTAAAGATATTTCATACTTTACAAATTACGCCGAAATCGCGACCCCAGCGCGACTTTTAAAAATGGCTACCGGAATGCGTGCAGCCATCGTGTATAATATAAAAAAAAAAAAAAGAATGAATATAGTTTTCCTAACTAAAAATTATTCACAATTTTTTTTTAAATATATATATATATGTATATATATAGAAAATAAAAAAACCATAGGATTGAGGTACATTAGACTTACAAATTTTCATTTAAAAAACCTTTGAAATTCACTGAAAAAACCATAGGTTTCAGGCACGTTATAGTTAGAAATTAGCATTTAAAAAACCATAGAAATTCACTGAAAAAACCATAGGTTTCAGGAATGTTATAGTTAGTTGGACATGTCACTAAGCCTGGGTGTAGTTCGCGAAGTAGCGCTAGGCGAAGCTACGCAAAGTGCAGTTCGCACTACGCGAGCTACGCGTAGCACTAAGCAAACTGCGTAGTGCACTGTTCGCAATGCTTGCACAGTGCCGGATGCTTGTCCGCACTGTGCAATCATTGAAAACGGCATCTTGCACAGTGCGAGCTGTCTTTTACTGCCGCTCGAGTAGATTTTTACTCGAGCGGCAGCTTTCTAACGCGGACTGGTAGTTTCTCATCGCGAGCGGTCGCGAGCATACGCGACCACTCGCAATGAGAAACCTGACCTCCCAGCGTTGAGAATGTCGCCAGGAGGTTTATTTTCCACGCTCGCGATCGGCAACTTGATGTTGCTGATCGCGAACGAGGAAAAAGTCTCGCCGATGTCATTTTGCTTGCTCGCGGTCGCCAACTTGACGCAAGCAAAAAATGACCGCTGCACTACGCTACGCTACGCTACGCGTGTTTGCACTGTGCTACGTGCAATTCGCGTTGTGCAAAGTAGCGCAAACTTCGCAAACTACGCGAGCGTAGCGAAGTGCTTTGCCCAGGGTTACATTTCACTCGTACAAAACCATAGAAATTCCGGCGTTATAGTTAGTTCAGCTAACTATAACTCATCAGTTTGAGATGTCATCAGTGATGTCACTGACCATGTCATGAATGATGTAATATGTGACGTCATCAGCAGTGCATTGCGGGGGCCAAGTTATAATTAGCTTAACTAACTATAACAGCCGAATTTCTCTGGTTTTGTACGAGTGAAATGTCCAACTAACTATAACGTCCCTAAAACCTGTAGTTTTTTCAGTGAATTTCTAAGGTTTTTTAAATGCTAATTTCTAACTATAACGTCCCTGAAACCTGTGTTTTTTTCAGTGAATATATATATATATATATATATATATATATATATATCTACGCTTGATGCTTGTGTAAGTCCTGCCGCTTCTCCAGAACAGAGGGCGCGTCGTCGCACTGGACCACCTAACCCAAGGATGATGACGCCTTGTCTTGAACCATGAAATTGATTTATTTGACGGCTGTTATTGGATGAGTTTCGCCTGCGCAGCAGGCTTGCTCACCAACCTAACCCAAGGATGACGACGCCTTGTCTTGAACCATGAAATTGATTTATTTGACAGCTGTTATCGGACGCGTTTCGCCTGCACACCATATATAGATATATATAAACAAAATTACAGCTGGAAAAACAAAATACAGTCCCCTCTAAGAGGGTATATAAAGGATAATTGAAATGCAAACCTTATACTCCAAAGGTTAGTCAGAGGTGGAAATCAACATCAAAATATTTTCCAACTACACTACTCTGTGAGATTCCATCTAACAAAATGCCAGTCTACAACCTACATCATAGTGTAATAACAATGCACCTTTAAAACCTATTGGTTTTAACAGAAGCTTTTCCTCATTCGTCAGGCCTACTGCCTTTATTGTAACTTTTCATTATGAACAGATAAAACCTATGGCTAGTGACATAACTTTTCCCAGTGAACCAATCAGGGCTTTAGCCTTTATTTTTGGCTGGGCATAATAATTAACTGTGGCCTACTGTGTTGAGCATAAGCTTTCACGCATGGCAACCATCAGACATGTAGCCATAATGCTGCAAATATATAAAACATTTCAGTGGGCAACATTATATAAACCCCTCCTATAAAGGGTTAACAAGGATTTTCACAGTGAACATTTTCTGTCAATCAATCAATCAATCAGGGTTGGTAAAGTGCAACTACTCACCCGTGAGGGTCTCAAGGCACTGGGGGGGAGGGCAGATCCGTTGAGTGCTGGGGTCATCCAAAGAGCTAGGTGTTGAGGTCCACCCTAAACTGGGGCAATGTGGTAGATTGTCTCAGGTGGAGGGTGTTCCAGGCTTTGGCTGCGAGGTAGGAGAAGGACTTTCCTCCCATTCTGGTCTTGTTGATACATGGGACAGTGGCCAGAAAGAGCTGGGCTGATCGGAGGTGTCATTTGGGTGCGTGGAAGGAGAGGCGGCTGTTCAGGTATGCAGGTCCGGTGTTGTGAAGGGCCTTGTATGCGTGGGTGAGGAGCTTGTAGGTTATTCGTCTTTCGATGGGGAGCCAGTGGAGATCACGAAGATGTTGGGTGATGTGACTGCGACGGGGGATGTCAAGAATCTGTCTGGCTGGGGAGTTCTGGACAGTCTGGAGTGTGCGAAGAAGTTTCTTGTTGATTCCCACATAGAGAGGGTTGCCGTAGTCCAGTCTGCTGCTCATGAGTGCATGTGTGACAGTTTTTCTGGATTCAGATGGGATCCATCACAAGGTTTGTCAGAGGAATTGACCTACATCACATCTCCATGCCTACTATGGTAATCTGAGAGATCGCATGTTAACAAATGATAAATATCCATCATTGGAGGCCTATTGGCTGTAACAAAAGCTGTTAAAAATACTTAAGCCAGGTCTAGTACCTTTGTCATAACTTTTGATTATTAACAGATCAAACCTCTGGAGTCTGTCGTAACTTTTCCCAGTGAAACATTCAGGTCTATAGTCTTTATCTTCGGTTTGTCATAATGATCAGCTCAATCCTAATGTATTGATAGTGAGCTTTCCCACATTGCAACCATGAAGTATAAATACATTAAATTATAAATATATACAAAATAGAAGTTAACAAAACAAAATATAGTCTCACCAAAGCTGCGAGGGCCTAACAGGGATTTTCACAATGCAAATAGTCTACCCAATTGGTTTGTCCGCATGGTAATCAACACCAAAACCAACACCCTTGCCTTCTATCGTAATTAGTGAAATTTCATGTAACAAAATACAATTTTAGAGGCCTTAACACAGTATAATAACAAACCAACCTTATATGCCTATTGTTTTAATAGAGGTTTTTCACAAAAAATATGCGAGGCCTACTGCCTTTTTCTTAGCTTTAAATAATATACATACCAGGCCCACTGCCTTGATCATTGGCGTATCAGCATGAGCAACTCAGCCCTGCTGTAGTGGGCATACATTTTCCCACAAGACAATAGGTGCAATAGAATCACTCTTTTTCAGTTGAACCATTCAGTTTATGTTCAATCAAATGTTGTATACAAGGATATCAACATGTGAGTAGAGTCAAAGCCCATATCTCATTTGTAATTATGTTAATTAAGGTTGTGTTTCTTCAGATCACATCAGACCAGATGGCAGATGTGATGTCAAGCCAGACCTAAGAACTGAGTAGATAACCTTCTGGAATGTTTCATGTATACAAAGTTTATGAAAGAATCCATACATTTGGTATTGAGGAACTGGCTGGTCAGAGGTCTTAAAGAACTGAAGTTTTGCTTGATGCAAACATCCTACATGTTCGAGGATGGGGCAAGATGATAAATGTAGCCTACAGCTGGAAAAAATAATACCTCTCAGAAATTGAAACAAACAGATTGATGACACCTGTCGCCTGCTTTTATTTTCCATTTCATATATCAAACCCTCACGCCTCCTTTACTTCTCCTTGCCTTCAATTCAAAAATACAAATACCTTGCTTTATGTTTCACAACACTTCACAGTAGTTGTGGCTTCTACGTTAGGATCTTGTGGTCCACCTCCCCACATTTAAAGCATTTATTTTGCCAGAGTCTGTTTGAATCTGACATGCTTCACACTACGCAAAATAACATGCAAGCCATATGATTATAACTCATGATTGATTGCAGGATCTGAGGGCCTGATTACGTTTGTCCGCCATAGTCCTGGGGATTGGGACCGGCCGCCTATATGGCGGCGGTCCTGCACATGCAATTACAGTGCGACCTCCACTGTGGCGGTCGCATTGTACATGTTTACCATTACGCAATGGTAAAAATGCAGGTTTTGCTTTTCCCTGCACTACGTGGCAGGCACCAGGTGGTGCCTGCCACATGGTGCAGGGAAATGTAGGGGGGTACCATAGGGGCCCCCAAGTGCAAAACAAAAGTGCCCCTGCACAGGGAGGGCCCGCAACGGGCCCCCAAAGTACATCCCCCCCAGCCTTTCAGTGGCGGTTGAACCGCCATACACAGGCTGGCGGGGATGCAGCACCCTAATGTGGCGGACGGTGCCTGCTAGGCACCACCACCATTTTGTGGATGCAGGGTGAGTCTGACAGGCAATCGTAACGATTGCCTGTGTCAGACCCATGGCGGACGGGCTTGCCGTCTGCCAGCACACCGGCTGCCATCCTTATCTGGCGGGCGGAGAATGGCCTTACGATGGCGGTGAACCCGCCACCGGCAGGCTGCCTGTGGCGGGTTCACCGCCATCGTAATCAGGCCCTTAGTTTGGAGCCTAAGAACAAGGGCCAGACAGCCGGGCATTTTCGACCAGTTCACTGAGCACATGTCTACGATAGAAAAAGCATGGTATGGCTGACTAGTCTAGAATCCCAGATACACGCATGACTGACTGTTGGAGGTTAGTGCGCCAGTGCGCTGATGAATCCCAGCCCTGGACGTTATAGGTGGCAGCCTTGCTTAGGGCTGCATGTTAACCCGTTGCAGTCATCACCCTTTTCTTAGTCATCAAAGCAAGCCTCATTGACCTTACTCTACTCTGTGAGAAGATGGAAAATTTATGGTTAATGAAAAGTCATATGACTGGTGTATTCCTTCAAGACCTGTACCCTTTGCGTAGAAGAAAGAACAAAAGCTGACTTTGTGTGTATGACATTGTTCTAGGAGCAGGACTGGCTGCAATGAAATGAAGCCACTTATTTCATGGCTGAGGGTAATGCACTAATACTACACCATCTGTTCAGGCTTGTGGAATCAGAAAATAGCATTTTGCACAATTCTAATTTAGGGTTCCCAAAGACTTTTCATGATTTGAACTGTTCAACCCAAACTATAGACTTCCAAGATGCCACCCTCCTCTTCTTCCTCCCACAGCACATTCTAAAATTTATATTTGTAATACAGCAGATGTCAAACCAGCTATTTTTCTAAATTAAGTCAATGTCTCATGATATACTGGAAATATAAGTGTTAGAGCTATAGTGGACTAAAACTTCATGAAAGAGGCCAAAAATATTTCTTTACAGTCCATTCCTGAGATATTTTTGATTACTAGGGGTGAAGGGAGCTCCTATTATTGAAAGAGGTGCAAGTACCCCAACAGAAATATCATGACCATAATGTTCAGACACAAAATATCATAAAGGTTAGTGTAAATTTGTTAATATTAAATCCACTGTGACAATTTTTATGAAGTCAATAATATGAGCTCTTTATTTATGTTGGTCGATATTTCAACCACGATATTGTGGTACAAAACCCCCACATCTACTGCAGACTAGACACCATGCATATTATAACTGTAGGAGCACTCTCAGCCTCAGTGCTACACTCTTCCACGCCACACTGGGGCCGATTCCGATCTCGGCCGGTAGGGCTCCGAATCGGATTCGGCTTTACCGGATCCGATTCGGAGCCCTGTTTCCCGACCGAATCGTACGCGGGTCCGGCCGAGCGAGTACGATGCGGGTCGCCGACCGACTCGTCCGGGCGTCCCGACCGCTCCGACCGACTCGTTCCCGGCTCGAACCGCACCGACCGACTCGCTCGGACTCGACTCGCACCGCGCAATGGAGACGTTCCCCGGCCGGGTAAGTACGATGTGCGCCGCGAGCAGTCCGACCGAGCCGCGCACTCCGGCTCGAAAGAGCTGTCGGAGCCGTACTTTGGGGGTCCATGTCGGACCCCCTGTGCAGCGTAGCCGCGCGAGTCGCACACAGGGGGGACCCATGGGTCCCCCCTACCTGTGTGAGTACGGCGCGAATCGCTTCACCGCGTACCCGCTGTAGGGGGCGCCCTTGTCCGCCTCGCACCCATTGAGTCAATGGGAGCCCGCGTACGCGTTGTACGACCGGCTCCCATTGACTTCAATGGGAGTCCGACCGACTCGGGTCCGATGGCATACGTGCGCATCGTACTCGTTCGGTCGGACTGCACGGGTCCGATTCGGTCGGAAATCTCTCCGGGTCCGGCTCAGTCGGAGAGATTTCCGGCCCGAATCGGAATCGACCCCACTGTGTTAACCCCTATCACTGATTACAAACGCAATCCACAACACTCGTGATCAAACTCCCTCTCACACCATAAAAACTCCTTCATGGCTCAATCACACCATTCGTACACACATGGTGATTCCAACCATCCAGCCATAAACAGCACTAACATTCTAGTCTCCTGCCACACCAATCTTCATCATACACACTTCTCTCATCAACATATTATTCAGGCATGTTATGTTATGTGTATTTATAAAGTGCACTATCACCCTGGGGGTATCCTGGCACTGAGCAGGTGGGTGTGCCTAGCCATATCAATTGAAGGTTGCTGACTTGAAATGTTAGGTCCTTAGCTTCTTTCAGAATTTAAGAAGAGAGGAGGAGGATCTTATGTGTAGTGGGAGGCAGGATCACTGATACAACATCAACTCCAATAACATCGAACTGCAAAAATATTGAGTCAACAATATTGTATACAAAAATATCGACACCCAATACACAAAACAGAAATAACACAAACATCGATAAAAAAAGATTGTTTAAAAAAATATTGATTATAAAAATATCGACAACAAAAATAAAGAACACAAAAATATCGAAAACATTTAAATAAAATATAACACAACAAAAACATAGATATCAATAATATCGTCCCGGGAATTGGGACCTGCCTATATGGCGGCAGTCCCGCACATGTAATTACAACGCGACTGCCACTGTGGCGGTCGCATTGTGCCTGTTTACCATTGCGGCGGGTGCTGCTGGCAGCAGTACCCGCATCAATGATAAAAATGCATGTTGTGCATTTCCCTGTACTACGTGGCAGGCACACCACCCGGTGCCTGCCACCTGGTGTAGGGAACAAGCTACATGCCCCTCCAAAAGGGGGGCCGGCACCGGGCCCCCAAAGTACATCCCCACCAGCCTTTAAATGGCAGTTGAACCACCATACATAGGCTGGCGGGGATGCAGCATCCAAATCTGCTAGGCACTGCCACCATTTTGTGGATGCGGGGTGGGTCCGACAGGCAATTGTAACGATTGCCTCTGTCAGACCCGTGGCGGGGCGGGCTTTCCGTCTGCCAGCACACCGCCCACTATCCTAATCAGGCGGGCAGAGTATGGCCGGACGATGGCGGTGAACCCGCCACCGGCAGGCTGCCAGTGGCGGGTTCATCGTCATCATAATAACCCCCTTTGTAACTAAATAAATAAAATTAGGTTTAAAAAAATTTACTAAAACTATACCATGTTTTCCGTTATATGTCACAGATTAAACTTCCCTTAAACACCACCTAGAAAATTCAAAACAAAGATTTACGTCCAAAACAACAATAAAATCAACATTTAAAAAAAATATATTACAAAGTAAGTATATGACTTAACCAACAAATAAAGTAAACAAATTAAAATTAATACATTTAATAAAAAATCAAAACATACCTGACAAATACTTTTCTTTTAACATCTTCTACAGAAGTCAACAAAACAACAACATTAACGAAAAAAACGTAATCAACTAAAAATAGTAAGTATATTTCTTTTTACAACTAAATAAAAATAGAGACTAAGGGGCTGATTATGATCGTGGTGAATCCGCCACTGGCTGGCTGCTGGTGGCGGGTTCACTGCGATCTTGTGGCCATTTCCCGCCCGCCATATTATGATGGCGAGAACAAGGAACAAGGGAACCCTACTCACAAGGAGCCTAGGGTATGTAAAGTTTTTAACCAAAGAACAATGGCTCCTGCGGACTAATACGAACTTCTTTTTAATAATAGGGAATGCACAATGGCAATAGTAAGGGTTAGGACTGATGTCTAAAAGAGAGCAGCCGAACACACCAAAGAAGTCAATTGGGGTGAACAATTTTGTTTATACAATGAGATGAATAACACGACATTACAGATATGATATTTCTAACAGTCAGCAATAATCAAACACATTAGTGGAAGGTGTCCCAGTGAAATTTTAAGGAACCTATAAAAAAGGTGACATATTTTGTGACATATGTACATGGTTTCCTTTAGAACACAAAAGCGACCATTATGAGGTATACATTTTGTAATCAACACTTTGTACAATGAGAAGTGCTGTGTGTTGGTTCGCTTTTCCTAACAGTCGACGGCGTTTTGACCCTGTGTGCAATATAGGGTCTCTTCAGGACCTACAATAGTAGGGACACCTAGAAGAATGAAGGGATAACATCAGTACTTGGCTAATGAGGGACAATAATGCTGGATTGGTAGGAGGGGTATGTTATGCAAAATACCTGAAGGATGCTAAGCACTGCCTAGTGCGGAAAGAGTGTCACCGTGCGTGTAGTGAAGGAAAATAACTCACAGGGCGACCCAGCCGAGCACTGTGTGATGAGGGAAACAAGGCTAATTAGACCGGTAAAGATATGATACATATAACCACATATCAGTATGTAATCCTGAAACTGAACTTACCCCTTGTGAGGGTAGTGGTAGGCAGTACTAATGGTGGATGGCACGTCCAGAATGACTCTGCAGTCGGGCGGCAATGGGTGCGGGCGCTGTATAACAAAGAATGGGGCTTAGAGACCTGCATACCATAATACGCGAAACGTGATGAATAAAGCAAGTGACAGCTGACTTACCCAAACGGGTGCATTTGAGCGCTGAGTACATGCACGGTGACACTCTTTCCGCACTAGGCAGTGCTTAGCATCCTTCAGGTATTTTGCATAACATACCCCTCCTACCAATCCAGCATTATTGCCCCTCATTAGCCAAGTACTGATGTTATCCCTTCATTCTTCTAGGTGTCCCTACTATTGTAGGTCCTGAAGAGACCCTATATTGCACACAGGGTTGAAACGCCGTCAACTGTTAGGAAAAGCGAACCAACAAACAGCACTTCTCATTGTACAAAGTGTTGATTACAAAATGTATACCTCATAATGGTCGCTTTTGTGTTCTAAAGGAAACCATGTACATATGTCACAAAATATGTCACCTTTTTTATAGGTTCCTTAAAATTTCACTGGGACACCTTCCACTAATGTGTTTGATTATTGCTGACTGTTAGAAATACCATATCTGTAATGTCGTGTTATTCATCTCATTGTATAAACAAAATTGTTCACTCCAATTGACTTCTTTGGTGTGTTCGGCTGCTCTCTTTTAGACATCAGTCCTAACCCTTACTATTGCCATTGTGCATTCCCTATTATTAAAAAGAAATTCGTATTAGTCCGCAGGAGCGATTGTTCTTTGGTTAAAAATATTATGATGGCGGGCAGGATCGTGGCGGTTGGGAACTCCGACCGCCAGAATCGGGAACTCCCTCCGCCAGCAATATGATGGGCTCGTAGAGCCCGCAGGGGCGGCGGAAGTCCCTCAGCTCACAATGGATGCCAGCGGTGCCTAGCAGGCACCGCCAGTGTGATTATGATGTTGGATCCCCGCCAACCTTTCCATGGCGGTTCACACGCCATGGAAAGGCAGGTGGGGATGGACTTTAGGGGCCCATTGCGGGCCCACCTTGACCAGGGGCAGTTTGTTTTTGCACTCCCCCCTACATTTCCCAGCACCATGTGTCAGGCACCGCGTGGTGCCTGCCACGTAGTGCAGGGAAATGTAAAATGTGCATTTTTAACATTGTGGCGGGTGCTGCAGCTAGCAGCACCCGCCGCAATGTTAAATATAGCAGATGCGACTGCCACGGTGGCGGTCGCATCATAATATTCCCTGTGGGACCGCCACCTTGTAGGCGGGCGGTCCCACTCCCTGACACGATGGCGGACGGACTGAAGTCCGTCCGCCATCGTAATGACCCCCTAAATAACAGAAATAATCAAATTAAATGTAACACATTAATAAAAATAAAATTTTCCTTTTCAACCTACAGAAAAAGAAACCAGTGAATCAACCACGACCATCAATAAAATATCCAACAAGAAAATTAAAGGAGGACAAATGTAAGTTTATTTTCAAATATAATAATTATACAAACATGTTTACTGTTCAAGACCTTATAATGAATAAATATATATATATATATATACATATAATCACAGATAGACAAAAAAATGGCAGAAGGAACAAAATTCATCACATCACAAAAGGGAAAACTACTTCGGTGCTACATGGACTATACTTATACGCAAGAAAAAAATAACAGGAAACAAAACCCATTGGAAATGTAGTAAATACTACTCCAATTCTTGCTATGGGAGAGCCACAACAATACAAACAAATGTAGTTAATGTCAGGGAACACAACCATCCCTCCAATGTCACAGAAATGGAGGTCAGAGATGCTCTAGAAACCATCAGAGAAGCAAGCACCAGCTTCCAACAGACCAGTACCCAAATACTAAAAAATTTATTAACTAGGGTTCCAGAACATGTCACAGGATAACTACCATCCATTCCCACTCTAAAAATATTAATAGCCAGAACTAAAAAAGCTACTGCTCAAACACCACCCACCCCCCAAACTTTTGCAGGAATACAAATCTTACCAGAATACACTGTCACACACAAAGGGGCCGATTCCGATTCGGGCCGGAAATCTCTCCGACCGAGCCGGACTCGGAGAGATTTCCGACCGAATCGGACCCTAGCAGCCCGACCGAACGACTACGATGCGCACGTATGCCATCGGACTCGATTCGGTCGGACTCCCATTGAAGTCAATGGGAGCCAGTCGTACGACGCGTACACAAGCTCCCATTGACTCAATGGGCACGACGCGAACAAGGGCGCCCCCTACAGCGAGTACGCGTCGATGCGGGTCGCGCCGTACATGCACGTGTAGGGGGACCCATGGGTCCCCCCTGTGTGCGACTCGCGCGGCTACGCGTACAGGGGGGTCCGACGCGGACCCCCAAAGTACGGCTCCGACTGCTCTTTGGAGCCGGAGTGCGCAGCTCGGTCGGACTGCTCGCAGCGCGCATCGTACTTACCCGGCCGGGGAACGTCTCCATTGCGCGGTGCGAGTCGAGTCCGAGCGAGTCGGTCGGTGCGGTTCGACCCGGGAACGAGTCGGTCGGAGCGGTCGGGACGCCCGGACGAGTCGGTTGGCGATTTCGCATCGTACTCGCTCGCCCGGACGCGCGTACGAATCGGTCAGGAAATAGGGCTCCGAATCGGATCCGGTTAAGCCGAATCCGATTCGGAGCCCTACCGGCCGAGATCGGAATCGGCCCCATAGATGAGAATGTAATTCTTCATGACAATCACAGTCATGAAAAACGAATTATCTTTGCCACCAACAACAACATACAAAAGTTAAAAAATAAATAAATAAAAATTAAAAAACTGTGAAACATGGATGATGTATGATACATTCAAAGTTTGCCCCAAGCCTTTTTACCAACTATATACCGTCTACGGCGAATATGAAGACACTAACATCCCCTTCATATACGCACTACTCCCCAATAAACAAAGTACCACCTACACAGAGCTCCTTACAATAATAAAACAACACACCAACAACTACTTCCCACAAAAAAATCATTGACTTTGAACAAGCAATGTTATAGTAAATTTTAAAAATATACCCACACACTGTAATACAAGGTTGCTATTATCACTTCAACCAAAGGATCTGGAGACACCTACAAAAATCTACTCTAAGTATAGATTACGCCACCAATAGTAACTTTGCCTATGAAATCAAAAATTAATAGCCCTGGCCTATGTACCAAAAACTTAAGTAGCCAACCACTATAACATACTTCTTGAAAGCCCTTTCTACCAAGCAAACGAAACAAAACAAACCCCCTTCCTAGACTACTTTGAAGACACTTGGGGGCCGAGTCCGATCTCGGCCGGTAGGGCACCGAATCGGATTCGGCTTAACCGGATCTGATTCGGAGCCCTCTTTCCCGACCGATTCGTAAGTGCGTCCGGCCGAGCGAGTACGATGCGAGCGCACACGAAATCGCTGACCGACTCGTACGCGGGTCCGAACCGCTCCGACCGACTCGCACAGACACGACTCGCACAGCACAATGGAGACGTTCCCCGGCCGGGCAAGTACGATGCGCGCCGCGAGCAGTCCGACCGACTCGCGCTGTCCGGCTCGAAAGAGCAGTCGGAGCCAGACTTTGGGGGTCCGTGTCGGACCCCCCTGTACGCGTAGCCGCGCGAGTCGCACACAGGGGGGACCCATTGGTCCCCCCTACCTGTGCATGTACGCCGCGAGTCGCATCGAGGCGTACCCGCTGTAGGGGGTGCCCTTGTTCGCCTCGCACCCATTGAGTCAATGGGAGCCCGCGTACGCGTTGTACGTCTGGCTCCCATTGACTTCAATGGGAGTCCGACCGACTCGAGTCCGATTGCATGCGTGCGCATCGTACTCGTTCGGTCGGAATGCCAGGGTCCGATTCAGTCGGAAATCTCTCCGGGTCCAGCTCGGTCGGAGTGATTTCCGGCCTGAATCGGAATCGGCCCCTTGGATGGGAAGGCTACATAGGTCAGGGCACCGTAGGCAACCAAAGTTCCAAATCCCCTGGTGGAACGTCTATGATAGCACCCTAGCTCAAAAAGGTAAAACTAAACGCGGTCGAAGGATGGTACAATGCCTTCCAAGCCACAATAGGAAGAGGACAACCAACCTTACACAAACTAATAGAAGCCATCAAAAAAGAACAGAGCTATCAAGAGCTAAGGCTAGAGCAATCCCTAACTAAAATCGGCCCTAAACTCAGTAAGCAAACAAAAACATGGTATGAATACCTACAATACAAAACTCAACTATTTCCAAACACCAAAGGGCTAGAATAGCTAGAAATTATTGCTAAATCTATACTTTAAACAAAAAGCATCATAAGCATTTTAAAATCACAAAACATTTAAACAATATAATTCTACTCTTTTTTAAATTAATAATTATAATTGTCATTTAAAAATTCAAAACGTACATATAAATATATGACATAATATAATTATTAAAATAAAAAATAAACAAACAAACCAAATGTAACCAAAAACATTTCCCACCCATAATAATAAAAAATCACTTACAGTTATGTCGCAGTAGACGGTCCTCGAAAACGAACAAATCCATAGTAGATAAATCGAAAGAGGAATCCATCCAAAAAGAAATCCCCCAAAAATGCAAAAATACAACTGTAGAAAAAAGGCTCAACGACTCAATCCTCTCAATAACGAAACCCTCAAAAACACAAAAATTCACTTAAAAAACAACGCTCCAACAAACCCGAAAAATAAAAGGAAATGTAAAAAAGTAACTTGTTTCAAAGAATCAAAATACATTTTCCATTTTTAAAAAAATGAAACGTGTTGTCAGCACCATCAGTTCACGAAATGGGAAACCAGTAAAGAAAAAAAAAGAACACCCTCCCACAATAACATGTACAAACCCACATGCATGAATATCAACATTAAATACAACACAACATAATTAAACAACACATAACTAACACTACATAACACTCTACTTCTCTTCAACACTACGTCAAACACATAAAACGCTAAACTACCAAAACAACACCTAACTACACCAAAAATGAACAATTAACGACCTAACAATTCCAACTACACTACTACTACCTCGCCCCTACCTTAAAACTACCTTAAAAGTAAATGAAATCAAACCTACCTTAACCGGCGAAACACAGCTCCCAACCGCGAGGTTCCATCTTCCAAAATGACCTAAAAACGAAACAGATAGACAGAAAAGTGAGGAAATGGAAAGAAAAATGGCCGCGTAATAAAAAGGAAAAAAGACTGACTCTCCATAGACAAGAATGGAGAAATAATAAAAAAATCCCAAAAATGTAATGTATATTTTTATTTATTGTACAAATAAATTAAAAATGTTAAAAAACAAAAAATATAATATTAAAATGTATGTTTGTTTGATGTACTCACTTTCAAAATATAAAATTACAATAAGACTATTGTAACTCTGCAACCAATATGACAATGTTTAATAAAAAAATATATGATACAAAAATATATTTGTAAATAAAATGGTAAATTATTTAATATATTAAATATTATTTTTGTAATAATATTATTTAATATACTAAATAAAAAAAACAAAATGTGCAAAATATAACTCTGTAAAATACATATTATATAATTTTACAATAAAAATAAAATTATATAAAATGTATTAAACAAACATGTAAAACGAAATGTACTAAAATGTTTACTTTTTTCATAAACAATGATAAATAATGAAAAACAAAGCGTTCATAATAAAAAAACTGAAAATATATTTACTTTACTATTACATGACTATACTTCAGAAAAATTTACAATTTTTCAAAACTGTTAAAAAAATATGCATGTAAAAATATATTTTTAATTTTGCAAATGTACATGAAAAATAAATCTTAAAAATATATTATACTTTATAATAAATTCTGAATTACCTCAACATTTCTGAATCATGTTTTTCAATATTTTCAAAAATTGTATAACAAAACCAAATAAAAACAATTTAATTGTGAACAAAAAAATACGTGTTTACAAATAAAAACTTTAACAATAAAAAATAACATACGTCTCCCTTTTTATTTGAATGTACATACTCTAAAAAAATACATAATAAACCATAAAACTCCAAAACCTACTAAACTCAGGAAAGTGCTGTATAATAAACCATAAAAAATTACTATTCCAACTCCAAAACCAACTAAACTCAGGGTAAGTGCTGGATAATAAACCATAAAAAAATTACTATTCCAACTCCAAAACCAACTCAACTCAGGGAAAGTGCTGGGTAATAAACCCTAAACAATTACTATTCCAATTCCAAAACAAAAAATCTAAAGGAAAATCCTAAATATTTTAAAAATTATGAATATATAAAAATATAAAACATTTCAAAACTATAAAAAAACATTTAAAAAAATGCATTTTTTTCAAAATTACAAATTTTAAAGATGTTTTTTAAATGTGTCCAAAAAATGTTACAAATAAAAACAACATATAAAATACTATATATAAAAAAATTATTATTAAAAATTTGAGATACCCTTTGTCACAAAAGAAAAAAAATATTGAATTCTAAATAGCAATTAACATTTTTTAAATGTTTAAATTCTAAATTATTCAAATAAAAAAAAAACATAATTGATACAAAAAAATTGAAAAACAAAAACAATAAAAAATTATATAAAAATAAATTTATAATTAATTAACCTATCATTTCAAAATAACTTTATTCGGCTTCAAAGACTATGAAAGTTTGACAAACATACATTTCACTTTAAAATTTTCATAGCATATTTGTGCAACTGCATAAATAGAATCAATAAAAACAAGCGTTTTAAAGCATTCAAGCAGTTAAAAGAGGGATATGTCTTAGTGCCAAATACTCAGTGCGACATCCTAAAGTTTCATTGATATATAAAAATTGTTATTTAAAAAGTTGCAACGTTCACGATCTTCTATTGTGATTCATAACGTTTTCCAGTGGTCATTGCCACTTTAATAAAATTAGTCAAAGCAGAGCAAATATCAAGGGTAGCCAAAGAGTGCCAGACATTAAAACCTTCAATATGAGTACAAGGCTGGGTTTCCCTCAAAAGTGGGGCTAGAAATTTTCCCCTCAGCTCTTTATAAAGGGGGCAGAACAACATAAAGTGCTGGGTGCTCTGAGCTGCCAAATTATCACACGGGCCAGGTGTGAGTTTGTCGACCCAACCTGATTGTTTTGAGAATGCCACTAAAAAGTGCAAAGTACGTAAACAAAATCTGGTTAAAAGAAATCGGGTCTGGGAATTGGTGGTATAAGTTAGATAAAATTGCTGTTGTGCAGGGAACAGACGTGAGAGACCTGACACCTCACCAGGCGAGCGGCGCTCCCTTACCCTAAAATAATACGCCTCTTTAATAATGACTTTCGCATTTGTGTTGATACTAGCAGGTTTGTCGTAATAGTACCCCAAACCTATCTCATGGAGTTTATCTCTCACGAATCGGAGCCAGGGGATCGACAAAGCACTATCTAGGTTAATACAATCCTTAATGACGTCCCTTGTAAACATTAATTCCTCAGACAGCCACATTTTTGCCCATAAAAACAGAGGGGCAATATCTATTCGATCCTCTAAAAATTCCAGCCCGAGCTCACTATGACAGAAGAGTGAGGGGGCACTGTTTGGGGTCATCAATAGCCTTTTAATAAATTTGTTTTCCACGACCTGTAGGTGGCGGCTTTTGTGGTAACCCCAAACTCCTGCCCCATAGGATGTGATAGATAGGCATTTGACTTTGTATAGGGTAACCAGCTCTGTCACTGGCTTGTGACCTAGCTTACAGGCAAAGCGGAAAAGCCCCTCCACAACTCATCTAGTATGTTGCACCCAGCAGTGACAAGAGGACCCCAATTCATAGTGTTATTAAAAATGCTCCCCAAGTATGTAAAAGTGGTCAGCTTGTCAATAGTCGTACGCCTTACAGCAAACTTTCTGTTTTTAGTCGATTTGGGCCACACACCATAATATACGATTTGATAAAATTGACTTTTAAATCAAGGGCCGACATAAAATCCGTAAAAGCATTGAGTGACTTTTGGAGGCTGTTTGCTGTCCGAGCCATTAGCACAGTATCATCCGCATACGATAGTAGCGGGACCGGATTGCCACCAATTCGAGGAAAGTCGATTTCCTTGTCTATTAAAAATGCCTCTAGGCCATTAGTGTAAATTAAAAAAAGGTAAGGAGCTAAAATGTACACCTGCCGTACACCTTCTGTAGAAACAATAGGCCTAGACTTTTCCCCCTGGGTCCGTATCTTATGGCAACAGTGGTAGAGGCATGAAGCCTACGCAAAAGGGAAATCAAAGTTTCCTCAACACCCATTGTCCCCATTAGTGCCCACACTTCTCCCGAATAACGGTATCAAAAGCGCTGGACAAGTCCATGAAGGCCAGGTGGATAGAACCCCCCCTGACCCTCATGTATTTGCCCATAATCAGGGACAGGTTGAGGCACTGCTCTGTGGTGCCCAACCCCCTCCTGAAGCCATATTGCGTTTTTGACATGATCCCTGGTTTGGTCGCCCAGGTTTCAAGTCGCGCAAAGACGACTCTCCTCAAAACCTTAGCCGTAGCATCAATAACCTATCATATATTTATCAAAATATTTTTTTACATTTAAAAAAAATATTTAGAAAATATTTTATACAATTTACATCAAAATATAAACACCCCAAAAAAAACTAAGGGGCCCATTACGATGGCGGGCGGAAGCACAACCGCCGTGCTGGCGGATGCAAAAAGCACCAGTTACCGCCGGCACGCAGCAGTCCACACGCCCGCCCAATTACGATGCGAAAAGCAGGCCAAACACCGCCGGCAAGCCAGCAACACCGTCCGCCATCAAAGTGCGCCCGCACACGTAGCGGCGCAGCACAACTGACACACACCGTCCGACGAAACACGTCCCGCCCGGCGCATAAATTACGATGCCGCAAACAAACGGCTCCCACGGCAAAGAGACACCGCACGTGAAAGAGAGGCGGAAACACGGACGCAGAGCACGGACAACGAAGAAGCGGCACCCCGGGCATGAATCCAGCACTGCAGGCCCTTCCCTTGCTTCTGCTGATGCACCACCAAGGACGCAACGTACCGCGGAGACGCAGGTAGGCACACACACAACAAGTGCACGCAAACAGCGCACACAGTGCAAGGGCGGAAAAAGCGGACAACCCCCACCAGCGCGTGCACACTACACATCCACCATTGCATCCACATATGACACACAGGCCAAATCCTAACATCGCGGAACACATGTGTACACACCACCTGGGACTAGGAACCAACCACCCCGTCACGGCCCCAAAGCGCCGATGACGCCGCCACACATGCGCACAACGCAGAGGCCAACCGCAGCGCCATGCATGCGTCGCACACAGACACAGGGACACAACCAAGCAGCACACACACCAGCCCCACCCCGAACGCACATGACACGTGACAGGCCTGCCACAGACATGTCCCCAACGCCCAATTCACGGACAACACCCAACGCCACACAACCGACGCACACATGTCAGTGAAGTCACGCAACAGCAGGACACACCCCAGTGTAACAAACATGGCGAAGCACACAGCGGCGGCAACACCAACTAGGAGAAGCAGGGCCCCTTCGGGAAGAGGAACGCCAGTACCACACTGAAAAACCCATACCACCCTGCACATATGAACAAGACACATGAAACGGAACACCAAAGAGCCCGGTGACCGACAACAGGTGGCCCAAGAATTACATCCACACACAAGGCCCAACGCAGAGCGGAAAGGCAGCCTGCCGCCCACACAAGGGAGAGCAGACAGCACTGAATGACCTTCCATTCCAACACCGAAACCACAGCCCTACGACAGAAGCCGGTGAATACAGCCATTGTCCAAGAATAGACCAACACAGGCATGCCGAGGAGACCGACCACACGGCAGATAGCGCATATCACAGAAGCACACAACGGACGGGGAAGAAAGAAGAAAACACTCCCCAATGTCGGCCACATGCAAGTTAATTGGAAGGAGTCACACAGCACTGACCTTGAACTGTCTGAGAAGCATGTGGGAAGAGGGCCCGTGTCCTCCAAACAAGCCAACAGAACACAAGTCCTGTCTCCCCACGACTACACAGAGCTCACAGCAACCCCGGAGTGTGCACATTGCAGACTGCACACACAGCCGGAGCACGCCACCACAACGCACCGCTGCGAAATGGCAACCGCAACACACCTACCCAACTACGCCGAAGAGCTCAAGCTGTACCAAACCAGCACGATACATACATTGGGATGCGATCTCCTGTCCCTGCTGAACGTAAGTTACCGACTGACTTACCGCATCACATTGTTCAGCTGCGTCATGCCCGTCTTCTACTGTCGGAGGTGTCCCTACCAGCATCCCGTCGAGATATGCCTCTCCAACCCGGCATGTCTGAAGGCGGACCTGCTACCACTACTCCTCCCTCTGGACGCACACGACAGGGCCTGCTCTGCCTATGGGGGCATGGCGTATGTGGCCAACATCGCACGCGCACTGAAATGGAACCACTGTGCCTCCACACGACGGATCATCGAGAACAGCTACATCGAATGTCACCCAGCATGCCCCATCATGGTCCTCCAAGGGACAACCTACGAACAACACCTTGACAGCCACCATCCGCTTCATTGGCTGGCAAACATGTACACCACCAATGACATGGAAGCCCTGCTGGACGGCATCGCATACCTGACAACCTGTAAATACGTCGGACCACAACGCAGGTTCCCCGAGTGACCTATGAAGTCCAACCCCGCACCCATGCTCAGCTTCCGCACGGACTGGCCAGTCACCACCACAACAGCCATACCAAACGACCGGCAACTGTAACCACACCATCAACGACATCGCCATGACATCGGATATGACCGGGACATGCACACTGTTCCCCATCACATCCAGGAACACCGCATGCATCGTGGGAGGCAGTGGCATGGGCTCTGTGCATCGCACCCACATGGACGGAACTGCACGAACAACCAGGACACGACATGGATCCAGCGCACATGGACACACACACCGCTCAGTGGACATGAATAGGTCGCCTGGAGTCTGTGGGTGCTGCACCCCTCCCACCCCGCCCCGGGAATCCCATACCAGGACCTTTGCATGGACGACAAGTGCATACAACAACAACACGACCCCAGTGACTGTGACATGTCCAGTAACCACCACAGTGCAACAACAAGTGGCACGCCGCTGCATGCACGCAAGCACATGCCCTGATGTCATCTCACATGCACGCGTGCATGAGGAACAACCGCAGCAAACCTGTCACATGGAACTGAGATGGACTGTGCCCATGATGCCGAGCGGTCTGGTAGGCTACATGTATACCGTCTGTGTCAAAGTCCGCAGCTCCGCAGCTATACGTAAATGTACATTAGCACAGCCTTGGCCAAGCAGATGTAACCCCACACCCTATCCCATTTGTAATCATGCTCAGTATATCCTCAATATGTATTCCGCTGCCAGTAGTGTCCACTATACTGCATCACAGAGGACAGAAGACTCAATATAATGTTTGAAACCAGAACTGTCTCCGCTGACTCATTTCACAAGTACGAATGAGAGAGGATGAGAGTATGTGAAGTACACGGCAGTCGTGACATGACCATGTAGTCCACTGGTATTGGATGTCAACGCAAATGAGTAGCACTACTGTGGAAGACACACATGTGTCGTGTGAAGTCGTATGGACGCAGTGCTCAGGTGGGTGGGTGCGACGGGTAGATGCGCACATGCCAAGTTGGAGCACGCCGTGTTGGGAGGGCTCATGAACAGTACACCACCGCTTCCCTGGGCATTGTGAGAGGACACCTGTCGGGGGGAGTGAACACGTGTGTGCACAGCAGCCGGGCACACGTACAAAGCGGTACCAGGCGCACCTCAGCCCACCCTCTGTGGACGAGCTGGATCCTGTTGTGCGCCCGCCATGCCCCTTGACAAGGCACACACAGCCCCAGTCGACCAGGTGTAACCCCAACATAGTCAATCCGCACAGGCGATACAGGGCACGGGATGGCAGTGGAGCATGGTGTGTGAGAGGTCTCCTCGCGCTCCTCCTGGTCATATCACGCAGGCAATAGAACCTCAACGTCCAGCATGGCAAAAAGTCAAATGGAAGTGTAGGGGGACGCACCACAGCACGAGCAGCACTGACGTCACGGGAGGTGGCTCGCACCATCCCATCCATTGCCCATCATACCAACCACGACACATGCCATTGCGACTAAGTGCAAGCGCGTGCGCCACCACCCCTGAGCCCTCCCCAGAGAGGCCAAAGAGTGAATGTGTGGGCCATCAGCCACAGACGGACGCGGCATGGCCGCAAGGGCAGCCACAGCCACTGGGTGTCGCAGGTGGCGGATCCGGAAGGCGAAGACTGTGATGCATAGTCCATGCAGGCCGGGTCTCCATTTGGGGCACCACGCAGGTGGACGGCGTCCCGCCACACATCATACCCTGAGACAGCCCACTCGTGCAACTGGACCCACACATACACTCCTTGCCCTCTCTGGTGCAAGCTTGGGGCTGCCTGTGCAAGCGCTAGCCTCGCAGGTGAGCATGCATATTGGGGGGCGAGGGGAGGACATGAGGGCTGGGGCGAAGATGACTGTATCACTGTCAGTTAGTACAAGGGATGACCCAGATGTGGAAAGGAAGAGACGTGTCCCGTGTGTACTGCAACTAGTCGCCAATCCAACTACCCCCCATGTCCGGAATGTAAGCCCGCACCTAGGCCCGCCCATCCGCCACATCGAACATACCACCAGCACGACAACCTTCCCATTCGAAACACTGACTGGGGGTGGCGACCAGTGAACAATCATGTGTAGCCTACCCACGCGTACATGTGGGCCCTCCATGATCCATGTCACCTGCGGCAAAGACATGACATGCGCAATGAGGGAAGTGAGGAGAGCTGTCCGCCCCACGCGCAGAAGGTGCATCAGCTCCACAGACCCAGCAGCGAGTCCAGCAGGGGTCACATGTGCAGGGGCAGCTGTGCCTGGTGTGAAGGCACATGCATATAGACAGCACATCGACCAATGTGTAGTCTGCCCACATCCACAGTCCATCATCATGCGGACATAGGAATTGAACACAGGGCAACACATCTTAGCTGGTGCACCCACCGTGACCAACAATGCGCAATCATCGACGTACCCGCCCTGTGCATGGCCCCCCCAACGGAGGCACATCCAGTGCCACCATCCCACACACACAAGCCTTCCACGGAACATGCTGTGTCCAATGGTCAGTACAGAGTCAGCGCCCATCTGGTGGATCCTGAACAGGAGACACATGCACACACATGCCAGCTCCCACTATGTACGACTGCCACCTGGCACGTGCAATGTAACCTCTCACCTGTGACGTGTGACTGCAAGCACACAGCCGTCTTGGCATGGGGCTGTCAATGTGGACACCAGTCAATGTTTCGGGAGCTGTGATCCGTACAGTGCTGTACATAGGGTGCAGTGCTGACACCTACTACTGTCTCATATCCCCTCGTGCCACAGGTCCCACTTGTATTGGCCGCTCAGCCCGTGCCCACATCGTCGTCGTCGTGTGCCATACTCATCCAGCCTCGGAAGCAGTACCATGCTCAGCAGACACTCATGTTGCCGTGGCGTTGCCGCTTGACGAATATGCAGTCAGTCCCCATCAGCACGCCCGCAAGTCATTGGGGCCTAGATCCCCATGTGCATGCACATGGCAGTGGTATGTCTCACTTGCCATTGCCATTGTTGGGAGACCTGTGTAAGTGTATTGTGGCCGTGCCGTCCCAGCTTGACAGCTGGGCTGTGGCTCATGTGCTTGCTCAGTCATGTCAGTGATGTGTATGCGAAATTGCTATGTGCCGTGTTGCTTTGACATGTGTCCTCTGCCATTTAACCCAGGCGGAGACCGAACATTGACCGCCCATACCAATTGCTGGCGGACATGGACGATACAGAGGTAATCAGGAAGTTTCGGCTGGACAGGCCAACTCTGCATCGACTGTGTGCCATGTTAGAGCCCCATCTCCGTCCCCGCAGGGTGTATCCGACTGCTGTCACCCCCACGGCTAAGGTGATGGCCGCCATGCATTTCTTCGCCACTGGGTCATTCCAGCACACAGTGGGCAGTGGAGGAGGGATGTCCCAGCCCATGTTCAGCAAGGTGCTGAGGGATGTACTGGCAGCCATGATGCTGTACCGGAACAGGTACATCAGATTCCCCAGGGCTCGTGAATTGGCGGCAGTGAAGGGTGCATTCTATGCCCTTGGCAGAATCCCACACGTCGTGGGAGCCATTGACTGCACTCATGTTGGCCTTGTTCCACCACAGGCCACTGAGCACCTGTACCGCAACAGGAAGCACACGCACTCCCTGAATGTGCAAGTGGTGTGCCTTGCGGACATGGTGATCACCCACGTGTGTGCAAAGTTTCCAGGCTCGGCCCATGACGCACACATAATGCGCAACAGCATCTTGCCACGACTGATGGCCAATCTGCAACAGGATCGTGGCTGTATTGTCGGTGAGTATGTGGAGTGGTGTAGCGTGCTGGTTGTGCGATGCTGTCCCCTGTCCAGTTGGAATAGCAACGGTTCTCTGTGTCCCTCACACCCAGGTGACTCTGCGTATCCGAATGGGGCATGGCTGCTCAGTCCATTGAGGAATCCTCGCACCCCAGCAGACGATCGATACAATGAGGCACATGGGAGGACCAGACGTGTGGTCGAGCGTACCTTTGGCCTCCTCAAGTCCAGGTTCAGGTGCCTGGACCGCACCGAGGGTGCACTGGCGTACTCCCCACAGAAGGTGTGCCAGATAGTGGTGGCGTGCTGCATGCTGCACAATCTGGCCATTCGGAAGCAGATCCCCCTCATTGTGGATGACGGAGATCAACCAGGGCCCCAGCCCGCAGACCAGGACAGCTCGAGTGAGGTGGACAGCGGAGAGGAGGAAGCTGGGAATGTGCGCCAGCAGCTCATCGCCCGCTACTTCACTTGACGGTGAGTGTCCATGTACGACGGATGATGTGTCTGTATCTATGCAGGTGTGTGTGTGCTGTGTCAGGGTGGCCGTATGTTCACTGCGTGCAGTGTGTCAACGCTCCATGGCCAGGGTAGTATGCCACTGTTGGTGGCTGTGGCATTGTGCCCTATTGCTCTGTGCGATGTGTGTACATTGCTTGTAGTTGTTGACATGTACTGTGTGATGGGTGTGTGACACACTCATTGAATGTGCTCCTGTTCTGTCTCCCACCCCTAGGTCCCTACAGGCCCTCCGGATTCCATTTCCATGCCACGCATCAGGTGCCTTTCCGCCCAAGGTGGCCGTTGTATTCCGTACAATAAAGACACAGGGCACAAACAGCAGTTAGTGAAAAAGGTGCATTTATTACAAACTGTGACATGTGATTGTGTGTAAGGTGATGACAAAAGTGGTGCGTGCAGTGACAATGAGCTGTCGGTCATGGCTGCGTGATGATCAGGGTGTACCCACTGGTTCTATGTCCATAGTCCAACACACACATGCCATCCAGATGGCTGTGTGGAGTGGGATCGTAGAGCAAGTCAATGCAGTGGCTGGTCAAGGAAGGCTGGCGGAAGGCTGGCTGGCTGCCTCACTTGCGACTGGAGCGTGCGAAGTCCTCCCGGGAGATCTGTTTCCTCTTCGGACGGCCCCTTCCACGTTTGGGAGGGGGTGTGTGGTGGCGACCTGCTGGTGGTGGGTGAGGTGTGCTCACTGGCTGTGGACGCAGGGGAAGTGGACACTGCTGCCCGAGCCTGCGCCCTAGCAGGTGGTGGCGGAGGTGGTGTTGCTGGCCTTGCCTGTGACCCCACCGCCACCACCAGCTGGCCCATGAGGTCCACGAGTTGGTCCATACGGGACACGAATTGGCCCATATGGGCGTCCATGGACCTCAGCACCCCCAGCACCTCCCGCGTGTCAGTAGCAGACCTGGCCCATTGTCCTTGGGCCTCTTCATAGGCCCCAAGGACTCTGTCCATTTGAGGCAGGGCATGGCTCCCAGGGGAGGCTGGCGTTTCCCTGACCCTGCTCCTCCTACCAGTCCTGCTGCCACCGGCCTGCCCACTAGCCACATTGCTCACCACGGTCCTCGCTGTGGCTCCCAGGGTGGATCCAGTCGGCCGGGCCACCACCTGCGCTGGGGCTGGTGCCAGCGAAGACGTGGTGGTGGTGGAGGCGGTGGTGGTCGGTGCGGCGATGGTGGCGGTTGCGGCAGTGGTAGTGGCCGCAATGACCGTGGGTGTGGCCGCAACGACAGTGGCAGCAGGGGACTGGGACTGTTCAGCATCCCTGGATGATGGGTTGGTGGGTAGGAGGGGTCCTGGGGAGCGGCTGGGCCCTGCCACGCCAGATGGGCCAGCTTGGTGGTCCGTGTCCGAAGAGGTGGACAGATCCTCCAGATCCGTGTGTCCTCGTTGGGGGCTTGTAGGCTGGCTGTGCTGGCTGCTGTCTCCATCCCCAGCTTCCAGCAGTTCGTCACCTGTGGAGAGAATGAGATTTGTTATTGTGTTGCACCTGGCGAAGTATGTATTAGTCGTCTGACATTGGCAGTTCGTGCAATCTCGTACATGGGTTTCCCGGAGGCGAGTGTGTGGCTGTGGCATCTGTAGGTGTGTGTGCTAGGCAATGGGACTGTGTGCTGTGCACATGTGGCATGGGACGGATTGGCCATGCCGATGGGTGTGTTGCTTTGCCCCTACTCATTGTGACTCTGGTGTATGCGGGCTCCTGGCCCATCCTGGGTCTGGTTTGTACTTTGCTTTTGGAGTTCAAATGGAACGCTTAGGAACGCATATGGCAACATGGGGGCCATGCCCCAGATTCGCATTTGGGAGGGTATATGCTTTTGGGGTACATGCTGTGAGCCATGGGTGCCGAACGTGACATGTGTTGTGGCAGCATCACAGTGCATGGTCTGAGGTGTGTGCATGCCTGACATGCCCTGCATATTTGCTGTCTGTTGTGGTTACTGGACATGGCATTGGACGCATCGTTATGAGTGAGTGATAGTTGTGTGCCAGCCAACGTATTGCAGTTGTCCCATCTCCTTGGTGTGCGTGCTGCCCTGTGCCATGTGCATCACTGCAGTGCTCGGGGGGTGTGGCCCATGTTGTGTGTTGTTGCTCACAGTGTGTCGTGCGCTTAATTGACTTCTGGCACATGGTTGGTCATGGGCATGTGTCTTAGCGTGACTGCTGTATGTGTGGCAGCTGTGCGGATGACATGCCTTTCATGAGACTGGGGCTGACGGATGGGATGGATGGTATGTTGTATGTGCATGGTGTGTCTGTGTGTTTGATGGGTTCAGTGGTGTTCGTGTGCATTTCTGTTGTTCCGCTCTGTTGCGTCTAGTGTTGTTTGTCTTACATAGGCGTAGTTGTGGGGTGTGTGGTTGACAGGCAGTAGGGGCTACATGGACAGGACTTCAATGGTGTTTCGGTTGTGTGTGATGAGTTGCACAGTGGCTGCCGTGTGGGACTATATTCAGTGTGGCTTGTGCATGCAGACGTGGCTCCTTGGGTGTTGCTATGTCTGTGATGGGTCATGTGGGGTGTGAGTCTGCTGTTCATGTCCGTGTGCACATTGTTCACTTGTTCGTGACGGTGGGCGGTGCTGCGTGTCCGTGTGCTACGTGACATGTCCCATGTGTTGGTGGTGTTATGGTCCTCATGCCTCCAGTAATCCAGCCCTGTCCAGTTTCCCACCTGCAAGTTGTTCGTGCGTGCACTGTACTGGATGCCACATGGTTCTTAGCGGGGGTGCTCCATGTTGCAGGTCTGTGGGGGTGGGGGGTGTAGTGGGTCGTGGGGGTGGCTGTACACCCACTGACACCGATTGCTGTGGACCGTGATGTCTGCCTTTCGGCTGTCGTTGTGCACTGCGGTGGCTGACACGTGGGTGTGGGGTGTGGGGGATGCTCCTCCTTGCTGTGCTGTGGGACTGGGGCCTGGTGTGTGTTGTACTTCGGCTGTCCCCCTCCCACCCACTGCACTTTGTGTTCCTGCCACTTACCTGTTACTTGTCGGTTGGTGCAGCTGTGCCTGACACATGGGTGTGGGGAGTGCTCCACCTTGCTGGTCTGTGGGAGTGGGGGCCTGGTGGGTGTTGTACTTCAGCTGTCCCCCTCCCACCCACTGCACTTTGTGTTCCTGCCACTTACCTGTTACTTGTCGGTTAGTGCAGCTGTGGCGGACACATGGGTGTGGTGGGTGCTCGTTGTGGCGCTTCTGGCATATTTGGGGACCTGTTGGTGGTTACGTGGCTGGCTTAGTGTACACATGTCCCCACGCATCTTACAGTTGTTCGGTTTGGCCTGTGTGTGGTAGTGTCTGTTGCATGTGCGTGTGATGTGTTGTGTATTGTGTGCTGGACATGGGGGTGTTTGTCCCTGGGAGCTGTGGCATGGTGGTTGCGCATGTGTGTACATAGCGGTGTGCTGGTATACATTAGTTTGTACTTACCAGCCTCCACTCCCCTGCTAATCCGGCGAGGATCTCCGGATGGATTACGACTCGCACCTTCTCCTCCCACGCTTTGAAGGTCTTAAAGAGCGCGGGATTCCCTCCGCCAGTGACGGCAGCCAGCTCTCTGTTTTTGCCCTCCTTCTTCTTGACCAGGCTCTTTACGTCATTCCAACGTTTGTTTATCTCGGTTCTGTTCCTGGGCAGGGTCCCGACTGCATTGACCTGGTCTACGATCCGGGTCCACATTCTGTTTCTGGTGGCTAGTGGTGTGTGCTGGACCATGTTCCCATAGATTTGTGGGTACACCTTGATGATCTCGTCGACCATGACCGTCAGCTCCATGGGCGTGAACTTGGGCATCCTTTGTGGTGCCATGGTGTTTGTGGTGCTGGTGCGGTGTGTGTTGTGTAATGTGCAGGGGGTTTGTGGTGCCGGTGTTTGGTGGTGGTGGTGGTGGTGGTGGTTGTGATGTGTGCGTTTCTGTGGTGTGCTGCTGTCCTTGCTGTGTCACTGTGTCCTCTCCTCTCCTCTCTGGTTTGCAATGTAGCAAGGGGTTGTGGTCTGTGGGAGTGCTGCTTTTGTACTCACCTATGTGGGTGTGTCCTGATGGTCTGTTGTTTTCAGGTGTGTTGTGTCTGGGGTTCTGGCCTTTGTATTTTTTGTTTGTCCGGGGGGTGTTTTCGGGATGTGTACTGTGCTTGTGTATTTGTGCGTGCCTTGCTGTGTGGACTTGTTGGCCATGTTGTGTGCTATTGGTTTTGTGTGCGGATGGTTTCTGTGCAGGTACGTGGGCGCCATGGCTTCTGCCGTGTCGATTCTCATCGGCGTTGTTTGCGCTGGCGGGCGGTATTTTTGTTGTTTTCCGCGCTCATGGCGGTGCGATCGTAATCTCACGTGCGGTGTGTCGGCCGTGAGGGCGGGCGGTTTTGTGTTGTCGTGCGTGTTTCCGTCCGTGGCGGGCGGTTTGACTCCGACTCGGACGATGGCGGGCGGTATTTTGTATGATTTTTCCGCCGATGGCGGTTTTCAGTTTGTGTACTCATAATGGCGTGGTCGGTGTTCAGGCGGTGTGTGCGGGCGGATTTTTGCCGCTTCCATGCCTGGCGGATTTTTTTACGCCGGGTATCGTAATGTGCCCCTAACTTTTTAAAATTTAAAATTTCAATTTTTATTTTTGCAAAAAAATATTTATATCTTTTTTATTAAAATGTATTTTTAACCAACATCCTTAAATTACTCCCCACCCATATCCCCTATAAACCCAACATCCTGCTCCTAAAAATAAATGAAAATACAATAAAAACAAACATTTTAACATGAAAAAATAAATTAAAACATAAAATAAATACTACCAAATTAAAAAAAAAATCTACAAAAAAGAAATATATAAACAGTCAATATTATTTGCAACAATATATTTGCCATTAATATGTACAAAATCGATATTTCTACATTACACAAAAATCGATATTTTTAACAACAAAAAAACTTACCTCGAAATTTTACACCATCGATATTCTTGACTCGATATTTCGACATCAATATTCTGCACCAGGAGGCCATTCCACGCTTTTGGAACGATGTAAGACAAACCCTGCGCTCCTGATCTGGTTCTGTATATGCGTAGGATGTGTGCAAGTCGGAGTCCTGCGAAGCGGAGGTGTCTGGGTGGTTTGTGGAAGGAGATGTGACTGCTGTTCAGGTAGGTGGTGCAAAAGTTGTGTAGTGCCTTGAATGTGTGTGTGAGGTATCAGGATCCAGTGGACCTGCCTGAGGAGTGGTGTAATGTGGGAGTTTGATGATGAGTCTGCCTGCTGAGTTCTGGATTGTTTTTGCCTTTTAGTGAATTTCTTGGTGATCCTGGCATAGAGGGTGTTCCTATAGTATAACTTGCTGGTGACTAGGGTGTATGCAACAGTTTTTCTAGTGTTGCTTGGGAGACATTTGAAGAGCTTCCTCAGCATCTGGAAGAAGGATGCACTGACGGCGTTGACTTGTGCTATCATGTCCAATTTACTGTTGATGATTATTCCTAGGTTCCTGGTGTGGGTGCTGGGTGTGGGCCCCGAGGCCAGCTAGCCATCAGTAAGGTCCCATGGTGAGGTGCTATTGCCAAAAATCACTACCTCTGCCTTGTCAGTGTTGAGCTTAAGAAAGTTGGCTTTCATTCAGATAGCTACTTCGTCATGCACGCAATGAACGTGTTTCTTGCAACTCATACTCTCCCTCTCCGAGAGGGAGAGAATGAGTTGCATGTTGTCGGAGTAGTAGAGGATGTTAATGTCATGTACGTGGATGACATTGGCTAGAGGGATTAAGTATGCGTTGAAGAGGGTGGGGCTGAGCGATGAACTTGAGGCACTCCACAGATGAGTTTGTGGGCTTCTGAGGAGTAAAGTGCCAGTCTGACAGCTTGAGTTCTATGCGTTAAAAAGGAGCAGATCTAGCAGAGAGCATGTCCTTGGATGCCAATCTAATGCAGTCACCTAATGAGCATGGGGTGTGAAACTGTGACAAATGCTAGAGAGAGGTCCAGAAGAATGAGTGTTGTTTCTGTACTATGGTCATTCCAGAATCTGGACTGTGTGGTGTCAAGGAGCTGGTGGTTGCTAAAGTGGGAGGCCAGGCATCAGTTGATTAGTTTCTCTAAGACATTTGCTGGGTATGGTAAATGGGTCTGTAGTTGGAAAGGGTGACTGGGTCAGTAGATAGTTCTTGGAGCAGGGACATGATTTCGGCATATTTCCAGGTGTCCAGGGCTGTGGTTGAGTTGATGGAGGCATTGCAAATGATGGCTATTGCTTCCCTGATCAGTAGGAGTCCTATGTTGAAGGTGTGGTGAGAGCAAGGGTCAGATGGGGCCCCCAAGCAGATGATCTCCATGGTAGCAGCAATGCTGACTGTAGTGATGGCAGGCCATGAGTTCAGGGTTTATTCTTCAGCCGTGATGGGAAGTTGAATTGCGACAGTGACAGGGTCCAATTGAGGGTTAAAGGTGCAGTACACGGAGGTGAATTTGTTACAGAAGAATTCCATAAGCTTGCTTCAAAGGTCTTGTAAGGAGGAGGTGTTGCTGGAGGTGGTTGGAGGAGCAGTGAAATCTTTGATGATGGCAAAGATTTCCTTGCTGCTGTTAGAGCTGCCGTTGATGCAATCTGCAAGAACTGTGAGCTTGATGTTCCATATCTGCTGGTGGTAGTGTCTTAGGGCTGATGGCATGTAAAATATGATCACCCATTTTACAGCCACACTAGATCTTAATCACACACATTCACAAATGTCTCTCGTCAATACATTTGATCACCAACAACGATATATGAATAATCAATCCGCACACATTCAACTCTTTTGCATAGGCTTATATAAGGAGGAACCCTAGAGAACAAGCCTTTGTAAGCGACACAGGCAGCCAAAGTGAACAGCTTGTGTATGGCAGACAGAGCAGCCAACTAAGCAAACACTGTTTATTGCTTTTTGAGGAGTGGAAGCTAGGAGTGTTCCATCAAAGAGATGAGAGTGGCACAGGGCCCAAATCTCTTGAAAAGAGCTCTATATCCTCGCATTCCCCCAGTCAGGCTTCTCTGGCAAGCCCTGTCGTCACATATGCAGTGTGTCTTGCACCATAGTGCCTGCAGTACAAGGCTGTTCACCACATGGCTTACTGTAAGTTTAGTAGTGACTGGCCATTAATGTCATGCTCCAAGGCATCAGTCTCACTAACACAAATAAGTATTGGGCCTTGGAGTAAAGCGATCTGAAGATGTCTGGTTTTCCTGCCTGGACCACTGCAGGTCATCGCAAACTCTGGACTGAGGCGTTTTAGTGGTGTACAAAATTGGGGAGCTAAGGAGAAGAAAGTTGTACTGAGTATAATGGCATGCTAAGCATCTTTCCTTCTCTGCTAGGAGATGACTCAGTGTGTGTGTGTGCATGGAATTGGAGATGTATGACTATCTGTGTGGGTTTGTGCAAATCGGAATTTGTCTCTGCCTGAAGTGATGTCCGAACACTTTGGGACTCATTACGATGGCGGGTGGAGGCACCTCCGTGGTGCTGGCGGTGGTGGAAAATGTCATTTTCCGCACGCCAGCAGCGGGCCTCACGCCCGCCATATTACGATGGGCAAACATAGCCCATTTCCCATCCGCGGGGGTGCGACGTGAACCGCCATAAAAATGCACCAGCCATCACGGCGGAGTGAGCCAATAGAGACCCACCGCCGTGCGGAATGACGTCCCGTCCGCCGTACAAATCATGATGCCCCAAACAGCCCGTCACACCGCTGCGGGAAAACCACCCAAACAGAGACGGTGGAAGCACGACAGCGGAGCACGAAACCAGACTCCCGGACCCCTCCACCCGGTCCCGACCACAATGGATCCAGCTCTACACGCCTTTCCGGTGCTGTACCGCCTCCACTACCAGCAAATATTGGCCCGTCACGGACAATTCCGCAGGTACGCAATCACACAACTCCGCACACAACCACAACACACAACTACTGGGCTGACATACGGTTCCTGTCCACATCAGACACTCTGGTGGGGACTGGAACACATCCCCAAGTGTACCCACACATGTCCTACCTATCACAAAATCACCCCTCCGCATCCGGGCCATCCATCAACCGCGAAATCACAGCAATGTCCCGGTCACGTCACCGCAGCGGTGCAGAGGCAGAAAAAAATGTGCACAATGTAGTAGGCAGGGCCAGCACCAGGCATGGGCAGTCCACAAAGATCATAGGGCCCCACCCTCACCCTTCACACACTACGCCCCCACAACCATTAGGGGATATGCTGTGTGCTCCTCCTGTGCCCCCCCCTGCCCAATTAACCAGCCAGGTGTACCCTGACCCTGCACCACACATACCAAACAGCCAGGGAGCCTGTCTCAGAAGGTGGGGGAGATGAGGAACACACTGCACAGAAGCTCTGGGGCAGGGCATTCCTCACCTCACACCTACCCCCCAACCATGTCAAGCAAACAGTCCAATCACAAAATGAACACTCACACTGCATCTGAACAACCACTCAACTGTACACACTGCCTGTCAAGCCACCCAGACACACCCCACACTGACACACAGCCACATACACATAACAGATGTCAGCAGCAATGGAGGACAATAAATGGGCTAGGCAAAAGTGAGGTGGACAGTGTTGGAAAGTCATGGAGCAAGCCACAAAGCATGTGTACATCACATGCAAGAGAAGGAACATATCACACCACCCTTAGGCCATCAAATCAGACATGGCTGGCACAATGAGTGAAATTAAATCACAGTGATCTCTGTGCAACAACTCAGGGAGACAGTAAGGCAAGCCATGCATAGGCACAGGAATGATAGGAAGCAAATGAAGTCATACAGTGACCAGCCACACATCTGTGTCAACTTACTAGACATGTGTATGTCATCAGCACAACACACATGGCTCATTGTCACACTCCATGACTGTCAAACACAAGTAGGACCTCCACACATGCCCCTCACCTACCCACCTCACACCTGCAACACTCTACACCTGTGAGAAACACACATATTGGTGCAAATAAGGCCCTGTGAGTTCACTGACAACCAACCACACACCCTGTGCTGCACCTACAAACATCACACTGACACTCAGGGATGCCTGAACCAATGCAGACACAAAAACAACAGTCAAACACAAAGCTCACCAACAACATCCACAGAAGTCCAACAAGCCCAGACATGTGCAGCCAAACAGTGGAAAGGCAATGTATCCCTAGACAGAACAGGAGTACACAACATTGTCACCCAGGAGCAATGCACAGACACCATACCCCAACACAAACAAGAAGTGCATCCTCTCAAAACAATCAGGAACACAAACTGGGATCAATGGGACAATAAGCTAACACAGACAGACACACCACACCACACCACACCACACCACCCATCAAGTCAACATGGTGTCATAGTGTACCACATGCATGGACATGCAGAATCCTGACAAGTGACAGGTCAAAGATAGGAGGACATAGCACTAGTGTGCACTCAAAAACAAGGCCAGCAACCATAACATAACTTGCTGCATGTGACACACACACAAGTAATCTACACTACACCTGCAACACACATCTGAATGTATCACAATGCACAAACAACTCACACACAATGTAATGCAAATAGAACATCATACACAGAGCATCTGTCAGCAGAAAGAGCCAACACAGCCCAAACACTGCACACATTCACAACAAAAACACAACAGATGTACATGCCAATACCTCACATTGCAAACTCAGCTGGACATCAGGGGATGCACACCAGGCAAGTACAAGGCAACATACACTGAAAGCACTCCATGCAGGCCAAGCAGTGTGTGCACACCAACCAAATCAGTAGCACACACATCTCAGTGTCACACCATGTACTCCCACAACACAAATCAGCACAGCACACAGTCAACATCACACTCTGGAAAGGTAGCAGTACCTCACCAAACACACATACAGCTAACCCAACAATCACAGATGCACAACTCAAGGACACCCAGGTGCAAACAACATGAACAGAGGACTGTGCAGCACAAACAGTTGCACTGCACATGATCAACCATGAATGCAAACCAGTACAAGAAAATCACACATAACCATATGTGAAACTGTCCTTAGTGGCACATTGGTCCTGTGCACAGATCAGCACCAAAAAGCACAGTGTAACTAATGAAGTGGTGAGGGGGCTCACACACTGGCAACCCAATGGGACAGGTGACATGATAGTGAAGTATTGTGTACGTCAGTAGTGGACAGGTCAGGAGTGTACTATACACAAATACATGGAGGAGTCACTCACAATGGGTAGGCTTCAGGAGCAAAGCTAGGGGATGGTATGACTCCACATACCATACTGGAGCCAAAAATGCCTCAAGTGACAGCAATGCATGAGAAAATTCACCAACAATGTCAGTGTGGCTGAGCAGGTGTGCACAGTGAGCACACACAGTAACAAGACACACGGCTGATCAACAAAACACAACACAGACTTGGCTGTCACACACTCTGCATACTCACAACTGGCAGCAACAACAAGTAGGTGTCCCCCAGGAGTGCAAGGACACACCAACACACTGTACAGTGCACAACCTACAACTCCCACATGTGCACACAATCACAAGCATAGGGCTGACAAATCAAACAAACAGGCGCTCAGCTCCTGGGTCATACATGTGTGCAGTTGGCATTGCAGGGGCACACACACATCAACACTACTGACCAAGTCACCCCCTTCACACTTCTTGACCACTAAAGTGCACACTTAGAAATGTACCCATGTGACTAGGAGGACAGCCCATCACAAGATGACCATATACCAACACTGCTGTTCACGCATCAAGAAAGATCACACACACATGATGGACCCTGGCCAGCCTGCCTGCAATACTGTGGATAGAATTCCCCTCTGTGCTGGTAGTGCATCCTAACATGTCATGTGTACAATTTAGCAAACCTGACCATAGAATGATTCGGATAACAGTAGGTCATCACAAACAACCATCATTGCACCCCAAGCCTCAGACTCAAGAAGAACTGAAGTGCCTGTCACCTCTGGTAAACTCAGAAAAAGTGAAACAAGCCATTGGCAATGTTAAAGTGGCATACAGATCATGTGTCACATCAAACCATACCCATACATAATACATTTTCATATAGCAAGGACACTGACAAAGCAGACAACAGGAGTAACTGTCTTTATTACATATTATATATAATAAACAGAGAGAGACCCCTTGTGCAACCAAGGGAATAAGGTACTCTTCACAAGTAAAACAGAGATGTTTCCCCTCGGACCAAAGTACAAACACACCTAGATAGTTACTAGGTTAAAAAAAACTACTGCTTGTCTACTTCACACTTGTACTACTTATCCGCTCCAATCCACATAATATAGAATCAGATACTGACTCGTATAGTTAAAATATTAAAAAACATGTTTTTATTAAAATCCTGTTATCACAAAAAATATAAAATCTGATTTTTCAATCACAATTAGAACATCATCAATACATTTCATATACTGGGAGAGAGATGACCAGCTGAGGTAGAGGCATCAGTGGCTTTGTGAGCCGGAGGGCTGATTGGACCGGGTGGTGTGGTGGCATGTGGAGGCGGAGACATGCTGCCGTGAGACACAGTGTGTGAGGGAGAATGTGGAGGGGTGCCTTTCCACTTCTTGGGGATTCAATAGGTAATTTTGGTCTTGGTAGGAGTGGGAGGTGGGGCGGCCATAACAGGCACACTCCCCACCAAAGGTGCATCAGGTGCAGGTGGCGGCCCTCCCTCTGGGGATCTGCTGGATCCGGCGGTATGCTTGGCCTCGCCTTGCCTTTTCCCCTCCATCCCCTGTTGACCAGGTGAGTCCCATACAGTGCCCCCCTTTCCCAGCTTCACAGGGGTGTGGGTGGGAGTTGAGGTTGTGGGTGAATCTGCCTTAGAGGGCTTTTTCTGTGATAAAATCAATTCAAACAGATACCACAACATTACACAAAACACAAATGACACATGAAATAGAAGTGCATGACTTTATGTTTATATGTAATGTTTATAAATTATAGGATTTTTGCATAATATTGAAAGAATATGGAGATAATGTGAAGTCTATACACAAGCATGATGCTGTTTGCACGCATTGTATGTATTTTTATGAGGTGTTCTCTAGGCAAGAATGAAATAATAGTTCCCTTGCTTTTATAATAATATGTATACTAAGTACCGTGTATTAGACGAAGATAGAAATATTGTTTTATATATATATATATATTTGTTTTACACAGGACGTTATTAATAAGAAAACAAGGAACATTACAGAGAAAATGTATACGAGTGTCTTGAAAAAGATGGACTAAAAACTTTTTAACCATCGAAACGAGTCGACGCAAATTTAGTTACATAATCCTTGGAGGATCGTGGTTCTGTAATTGCTAAATTAGGAGGGCATCCAGACCGTGTACCTATATTTGGTTTTTAAGGATATGTATTGAAAAATGACAAAATTGAGTGTCTAAAATCTTCTTTTCTCTTTTATGTGGGGGTATAGTGTCATTTGTGTTTTGTGTAACTTTGTGGTATCTGTTTGAATTGATTTTATCAAGTATATGAAATGTATTGATGATGTTCTAATTGTGATTGAAAAATCAGATTTTATATTTTTTGTGATAACAGGATTTTAATAAAAACATGTTTTTTAATATTTTAATTATATGAGTCAGTATCTGATTCTATATTATTTGGATTGGAGCGGATAAGTAGTACAAGTGTGAAGTAGACAAGCAGTAGTTTTTTTTAACCTAGTAACTATCTAGGTGTGTTTGTACTTTGGTCCGAGGGGAAACATCTCTGTTTTACTTTATTACATATTACCCAGATAGGCATCAAAAGTAGACAAGCGCAAGGGCAGTGGCCAGTCCACAGTTCAAAGTAGGCACATGTGTGCATGAGAACCTGCACAGGGAATGGGCAAACAAAGTGAAACACAGCAAGGCCAGTGTCCAGTCCAAAGCTCCAAGTAGGCACATGTGTGCATGAGAACCTGCACAGGGAATGGGCAAACAAAGTGAAACACAGCAAGGCCAGTGCAGAGCTCCAAGTAGGCACATGTGTGCATGAGAACCTGCACAGGGAATGGGCATCCATGGTCACAAACAGCAAGGCCAGTGGCCAGTCCACAGTTCAGAGTAGGCACATGCGTGCATGAGAACTTGCAGAGGGAATGGGCATCCATGGACACAAACAGCAAGGCCAGTGGCCAGTCCATAGCTCCAAGTAGGCACATGTGTGCATGAGAACCTGCACAGGGAATGGGCAAACAAAGTGAAACACAGCAAGGCCAGTGGCCAGTCCATAGCTCCAAGTAGGCACATGTGTGCATGAGAACCTGCACAGGGAATAGGCAAACAAAGTGAAACACAGCAAGGCCAGTGGCCAGTCCATAGCTCCAAGTAGGCACATGTGTGCATGAGAACCTGCACAGGGAATGGGCAAACAAAGTGAAACACAGCAAGGCCAGTGGCCAGTCCATGGCTCCAAGTAGGCACATGTGTGCATGAGAACCTGCGCAAGGAATGGGCATCCATGGTCACAAACAGCAAGGCCAGTGGCCAGTCCACAGTTCAGAGTAGGCACATGTGTGCATGAGAACCTGCACAGGGAATTGGCAAACAAAGTGAAACACAGCAAGGCCAGTGGCCAGCACATAGCTCCAAGTAGGCACATGTGTGCATGAGAACCTGCACAGGGAATGGGCATCCATGGTCACAAAAAGCAAGGCCGGTGGCCAGTCCACAGTTCAGCGTAGGCACATGTGTGCATGAGATCCTGCACAGGGAATGGGTGAGACCGTACACTGCCATGGTCAGCAACACTGCTAGGGGGACAACAATGGGCAGTCCAGGCACCGCTGTGGGAGGGACAGGTGTGGGAGGGGGACTCAGCCTCAGACGTGGCTGTCAGTCGAACTGGGAGGTGGCTGATTATCATGCCCAGTTGGAGTATTGGACCTGGGAGAGAGATGACCAGCTGAGGTAGAGGCATCAGTGGCTTTGTGAGCCGGAGGGCTGATTGGACCGGGTGGTGTGGTGGCATGTGGAGGCGGAGACATGCTGCCGTGAGACACAGTGTGTGAGGGAGAATGTGGAGGGGTGCCTTTCCACTTCTTGGGGATTCAATAGGTAATTTTGGTCTTGGTAGGAGTGGGAGGTGGGGCGGCCATAACAGGCACACTCCCCACCAAAGGTGCATCAGGTGCAGGTGGCGGCCCTCCCTCTGGGGATCTGCTGGATCCGGCGGTATGCTTGGCCTCGCCTTGCCTTTTCCCCTCCATCCCCTGTTGACCAGGTGACTCCCATACAGTGCCCCCCTTTCCCAGCTTCACAGGGGTGTGGGTGGGAGTTGAGGTTGTGGGTGAATCTGCCTTAGAGGGCTTTTTCTGTGGACTCTTAGCAGGCACCAGCTTCACAGCAGGCACGGCAACTGTCTTCTTGTCTTTTGGAGACACTTTTTGGATGGGAGGGTCCTTGGATGGGGATGATCTTGAGGCATGTGAGCCTGAGGCCTGCTTCTTGGCTTGATGCCCCTGAGTGTCACCTGAAGGGCTTTTGCCTTTGCGCACCGGGGTGACTTTGGTTGGTTTGGGGGATGGTGTATGTGCTCTGGCCCGCTTGGGGTGATGCTGTTGTGTGCTGCGTGTGGTGTACCTTGAGCCTGAGGCCTGTGGTGTCTGGTCACTCTCGTCAGATGTAGCCACTGGCAGGGGGGTGGCCGAAGGGACTGGAGCTGGACTCTGAGCCTGTGACAGCTGAATGGCTGCCGTCACTGTGGAGGACAAAGACTGGACAGTCCTGTGTAGCCCACCCATGTCTGAATGAATGCCCTCCATGAAGGCAACTTCTTGTCATGGTCTAGGAAGGCATTCAGGACAGTCGTCTGACCCACACACAGCTGGCGCAAAAGCTCAACAGACTCAACACTGAGGGCAGCAGGGGAGGCAGGGACAGCGGTGCCTGGGGGGAAGGACACTCTTCCTGTCTTACTGGTGCGAACATGGGCAGCACTAGTGGAAGTCGCTGGGAGGGGGGGCACTGGACGATGTGTGGTGGAAGAGGAGGCAGATTTCCCACTCCCAGTGCCCGCCAACATTGAGGAGTCACCGCTGCCATCAGATGACGTTGAGGTTGGTGTCTCTGGCTGTAATTCCTCAAGCACACTCCTGTCCCCCTCCGAGGCGCTGGTCACATCAGTGTCAGTGTGCTCATGTGAAGCAGTCATGCCTGATGCCTCACCACTGGTGTCCGTCCCCTGTCCTTCTGTGCCCTCGGTAGATGCTGCAAGAGACAGAGACGTAGGTACAGTTTAGTGCCATACACACACACATCACATGCTAGCAATGCACAAAACAAGATGATGATACTCCCATGTTTCACACCACCCTGTGCAGACACATTGTGCGACCCCTAAGTACAAATATCAAATACCGCAAGGAAACATGCAAACTTGGCATATTTGACCCATGTGATGTCCACACAGCCAAACAGCTTGCCCATGCCCCCGTGTAACCAGACATACAGATCCCTCTGAGCATACCTAGGTCCCTGTGGGTGAAAAAGATGTACATCACAACATGTTGTCACAGTCACATATAGAGTCACCATAAGGGGACAACACAGATACAGACTCCAAAATATGATTTCGCAATGGCCATGAGCTCATGCCATCCACCATGTCGATCTTTGGGGCACAACTACAGTTGCACATTGGTGTCAGATGTGTAGTTCACACAATTTTGAGATCAGGCACTGCACACATTGATGAAAGCACACTCAGATGAGGCACCCTGCCGGTCACTGCCATGGGATGTCCCTGACTCCACCAATGCAGCTGATGCCATAAGCCCACAACTCAGAATGCAACCTCAAGGGCCATTACATCAATGACATGAGAAAGTACATGTAGCGAAAAAGCATGACAGCTGCACACAACAGAGAGGCCACTCACAAGCCATTGCATCACAATAGCAACATCACAGAGCCCAGCACTGGCTCAGGCTTGGAATACATGCAGTCACTCACAACCAAAGTCACCCTTCCCAGAATTCTCACCCCCAGCTTGCTGCTGATGGTCCTTCAAACGTGCATCCAGCTCTGGCTGTGCCACTGCCAAGATGCAGGCCGTTAGTGGTGTCATGCTCTTGCGCGCCAACCTGCCAGTCCGAGGGAGCAACCCCAGCGTCATCTCTGCCACTTTTTTGCTCAGCCGGCAGATGTCATCCCACCTCTTGTGACAGTGTGTGTGTCGTCGGTTGGAGACACCCAGAGCCCGCACCTTGCGTGCAATGGCCCTCCATACGGCCTTACGCTGGTGGACTTTGAGCTGCAGGCATGGGAGACAAGAGGAGGAAATTTCAGTGACACTGGGTTATGTACCACTATCTCTCAGTACAGGAGAATGCACAAACTCAGCACAGCTACACAGATATGTTTAGCAGAGAAAATACAGCATGACACGTAGTACATGAGCATGGGATAATCATAACAAAATGCATGCAGGTATGAGGATGGACACAGTACCTGCCCATCTCATACACATGCTGAATGGCAGCACAGAAAGCAATGTGAAGGAGGCCCACATCTGCGATGCAGTTTGTGAGTGAGCAAGACATACATCACATTGGAAATGATGTGTAGGGGCAGACTCACTGTGTCCAACACTGCACACCCCTCAATGTCCTTGCCCTGTGAATGGCTCACTGTGTCATGGAGGTCACATTTAGGGACATGATCTTACAGTCTCCCACCCTTCTCACAAGGTCTGTCTTGTGCAATACACAGGCCTGAGATAGCTCTTTGATGGATAGGGTAGCAGGCAACCCATATGTCTCACTCTGTCCATTCAGTGATGGGTCCTTGTCAAATTGGGCAGTGACTGTGCAGGCCAGGGGGCTCACACTGAGGTTTAACGTGGGCCATGAGAACATTCACATGCAGGTACAATATGAGAGGGCAAACAGTGCCTACACATGCGAGTCTGAAAACATGATGAAAGCAATGGGAGGATGATATTTGCAAAGTACAGCAATCTGAGGTGTCATATGTGTATGATTTGCCAAGAGTGTCACCCTCAGGCATTTCACTCTTGTGCATAATGCTTACATATCCATGGTGGCAATATAGAGTCAGACACACTTCCATCAGTACCCTCTGGATGTAAAGTCTTTCTCATTTCACAAATGAGGATGTGAAAAACCTCATGTACTCACAGATCCATTAGCAGAAGCAGAGTCTGTCCTGACTCCCACTTGCAGTGTCACTGTATGGCTGCAAGAAGACTGCATGTCCCTCCCATCCTGAAATGCAGCCTGGGGAATGTGTGAAATAGGCTACAAACCCCATTTTCCAGAAGTCAGCATGCTAGGCAGTGTATCACACAAACCCACACTCTCAGGGACATACTGCAGCAGATCTACTTCATGTGTGTACTCCCTGCACTCTCAATTCCACTCTGAAACACTTACCAGGACATCTGGAGCACCATATAGCCTCCCATACTGTGTGAGCACCTCGTCCACCAGGACCTCCAGCTCCTCTGTGGTGAAGGGACGGGCCCTGATGTTATCAGTCCTTGCCATCACTGGGTCCAGGAGACAGGAGCAGCAGCAGTTGGTGGTGAGGAGTGTCAGGCAGCAGTGTCTGGGTCCAGGAGACAGAAGCAGCAGCAGTTGGTGGTGAAGAGTGTCAGGCAGCAGTGTCTGGAAGCAGTGGAAATGTGAGGCTCTCTCCCACACATATATAGCCCCCTGGGGTAGTTTCTGTGGTTCTAAGCTGCTGCAATTGGTGTTCCAGCTCAGCTTTTTTCAAATGCATCCATTGACCGGCCTGCGGTAGCGGAGCACGCCTACCGCGATTTTCAAAATTGTATTTGGCTACCGCGATTGCGCTTCCCATTGGCTGTAAGGGCATGGGCATTGGCAGTGACACACCGCAGGGGCCAGGCGTTCGCTACCGCAATATGGCTGCCATACATTGGTGCCTATGGCCATGATTTGGGTGGCGGAGCATGCCAACCGCCATTTCCAAATCTGTATGTCACTACCGCGGATGCGGGTCCCATTGGCTGTAAGGGCATGGGCATTGGCGGTGACACACCGCAGGGGCCAGGCGGTCGCTACATCGATATGGCTGCCATACATTGGTGCCTATGACCATGATTTGGGTGGCGGAGCATGCCAACCGCCATTTCCAAATCTGTATGTCACTACCGCAGATGCGGGTCCCATTGGCTGTAAGGGCATGGGCATGGGCATTGGCGGTGACACACCGCAGGGGCCAGGTGGTCGCTACCGCGATATGGCTGCCATACTTTGGTGCCTATGACTGTGATTTGGGTGGCAGAGCACGTTAACAGCACCTATGAACACATCATGCTGTGTCAATGACAATGGCCAGTTCTCAACAGTGTACAGTAGACACCTGATTCATGACAGAAGATAGTGCAAACAGTGCCAGTGTAACATTTAGCCCACTGCTGACTACACATGCCATGTCAGTGCACATGATTGCAAACATTGTCATGTACTCCCTCACATGTCACTTATGATATTGTTGTGCATGTACACAGATCAGTGGTGTGATGGACTCTCCAATGTGTACACAAGTCAATGTGTGATCTGGCTACGCAACACACAGTGATGAAGGTCTGACTACACAATGTGCATACTTCACTGTGTAGTTTGCTTTGCTCATGTACATACTTGATCTTAATGCACAGACTGTGCTCATTGTGTTGTTGATGTGTGCCCTGTTCGACTTACGCAAGAAGGTGTGGCAGGTACAGCAGCTAGGTACGAGCCGACAGTGTTGCTGTTTCACACATATGCTGTATGAACTACTGTCAGGGCTGGTTACGCAAGATGTGGACATGTCCCTTTGGCCATTCACATGGTCTCAATCTGTTTGGGAGGTACTCACTGTGTGAAAACTGGACAGGTGTACGACTAGTGTAGCTGAAGGTGTCCCAACATGTAAGTTGTGCAGTAAGTGAATATTTGCAAACAGGTGAAAAGTGAATCAATGAGTTGTCAGTGATGGTAGATGAGACAATAGAGTAGTCACCACATTGTTGTGGTGACACAGTCCAACAGACACATTCCATTAACCTGGCAGTGTGGATAAGGACAGTCAACAAAGTCAATGGCAAGGTGAAGAGGGTTGCCATCATGGCTGGCTCCTTGACTGGCGTTTGGCTGGTGCTTTGCCATGTGATCCTCCCTGGGATTTCTTTGGACGGCCCCTTAAGCGTTTGGCAGGGGGGCCTCTTCTGCGGGCTCAGCGGTGTCTGAGGACTCACCCCTCTCTGTGCCCGCAGGGGAGGTGGGGGAACTGTCATCCTGTGGGCCACTGGAGGTAGGTGGAGCTGTTGTTTGGGCTGCAGGCCTGTCTCTCAGGACACCCACTAGCTGGCCCAAGAGGTCCACGATTTGGCCCAATCGTGTGTCCATGGACCTCAGCAGCAGGCGGAGCTCACGGGATTCCTCCAGAGCCTGGCCCGTGTGTCCCTGGGCTTGTTCATAGGCCCCAAGGACTCTGGCGATGTTGGCCAGGGCTTCGGTCCCAGTGTCTGGTTGGTCTGGTCACCTAGTAGCCCTCCCACCTGCCCTGCTGTACCGGACTTGTGGCGTCACCACTCTACGCACACGCGTACTCTCCCTGCCCTCCTCAGATTGTGGGGTGGGGTGGTCATCCGCTGAGGCAGGGACAGTGTTGCAGGCAGCACTGATGGTGGTGGTGGTGGTGGTGGAGGCCACACAGGTCGTTACAGCAGGGGTCAGCGTAGTTGTTGTTGCTGAGGTGGTGGCGGTGGGGACAGTGGGTTCCTGGGACCTGTTGCACCCTGGCATGCCTGATGGGCCAGCTTCGGGCTCCGCATCTGAGAAATCTAGGGAGTCTGCATCGGAGAGTCCATGTTCCGGGGGAGGCTGGCTCTGCAGGTTGGTGTGGTCATCTGCAGCTGTCAGTTCTTGGTCACCTGTGGAACAGAGAGGAAATGGTCATTGCAGTGCACACCTCAAGCTTGGTGTTAGATGTTTTGTTGTTACATGTCATGCACCACACAGTTTACATTGATATTACATTGTTTGTCTGCACAGTTTTGAGCATCTGGGCATGATGTGGAGGTACATACCTTACTTGTCCATGGTGTGACATGTCAATAGGTACCATGCACAACGTGCAGATTGTGTGATTACGTGGACATGTCATCAGCTAACGACTAGCAGCACAATTACTTTATGTGCAGCATCTTTGTTGTTCACTCTGCATGGAAGACATTACAACTGGGCATGAACTAGCAATTGTAGTCTCATGCATACCTTTGTCATATCATGTGCTTTGCTTTCTTGTTACTACTGACCATGCTTCTTTTGTTTTCATATGGGCCTTGATGCTCTGCTGCCATGGCACTTCAATATAGCATTCAGTGCTGTGCATGGATGTTCCCTGGATTTCTTCTAAATGTGATTTTGAGAGTCACACTTTGGTTTCTGTGACAGTTACATACGCTTTTCTGTCTGCACACTGGAAGTGGCTATTTGATTTATGCCAAGTTGGATGACATGTGAGGGCTAGTGTGGTCATATGGCTCCATGCTTTTGAGGGGAGTGTCAGGGTGCATGCACTGTCTACCTACCTGTTCTGTGACACATTTGGGGGAATTGTTGCCACATGCTTCTGGGTGGGGTGGAGTGCTACTTCCTGCTCAGGGGTGGGACAAGGGGGCATGGTGGGAGTTGTAGTTCAGGCCTCCCACCCCCATGACCCCCCTACCTGTGAAGAGGGCTACCTACCTGTTAGGTGAAGGTGAACAATACAATGGCTGCCACATGCTTCTGGGTGGGGTGGAGTGCTACTTCCTGCTCAGGGGTGGGACAAGGGGGCATGGTGGGAGTTGTAGTGCAGGCCTCCCACCCCCATACCCCCCTCCCTGTGAAGATGGCTATCTACCTGTTAGGTGAAGGTGAACAATACAATGACTGCCACATGCTTCTGGGTGGGGTGGAGTGCTACTTCCTGCTCAGAGGTGGGACAAGGGGGCATGGTGGGAGTTGTTGTGCAGGCCTCCCACCCCCAAACCCCCCTCCCCGTGAAGATGGCTACCTACCTGTTAGGTGAAGGTGAACAATACAATGGCTGCCACATGCTTCTGGGTGGGGTGGAGTGCTACTTCCTGCTCAGGGGTGGGACAAGGGGGCATGGTGGGAGTTGTAGTGCAGGCCTCCCACCCCCATACCCCCCTCCCTGTGAAGATGGCTACCTACCTGTTAGGTGAAGGTGAACAATACAATGGCTGCCACATGCTTCTGGGTGGGGTGGAGTGCTACTTCCTGCTCAAGGGTGGGACAAGGGGGCATGGTGGGAGTTGTTGTGCAGGCCTCCCACCCCCAAACCCCCCTACCTGTGAAGATGGCTACCTACCTGTTAGGTGAAGGTGAACAATACAATGGCTGCCACATGCTTCTGGGTGGGGTGGAGTGCTACTTCCTGCTCAGGGTGGGACAAGGGGGCATGGTGGGAGTTGTAGTGTAGGCCTCCCACCCCCAGACCCCCCTACCCATGAAGATGGCTACCTACCTGTTAGGTGAAGGTGAACAATACAATGGCTGCCACATGCTTCTGGGTGGGGTGGAGTGCTACTTCCTGCTCAGGGATGGGACAAGGGGGCATGGTGGGAGTTGTAGTGCAGGCCACCCACCCCCATACCCCCTTCCCTGTGAAGATGGCTACCTACCTGTTAGGTGAAGGTGAACAATACAATGGCTGCCACATGCTTCTGGGTGGGGTGAAGTGCTACTTCCTGCTCAGAGGTGGGACAAGGGGGCATGGTGGGAGTTGTTGTGCAGGCCTCCCACCCCCAAACCCCCCTCCCTGTGAAGATGGCTACCTACCTGTTAGGTGAAGGTGAACAATACAATGGCTGCCACATGCTTCTGGGTGGGGTGGAGTGCTACTTCCTGCTCAGGGGTGGGACAAGGGGGCATGGTGGGAGTTGTAGTTCAGGCCTCCCACCCCCATGACCCCCCTCCCTGTGAAGAGGGCTACCTACCTGTTAGGTGAAGGTGAACAATACAATGGCTGCCACATGCTTCTGGGTGGGGTGGAGTGCTACTTCATGCTCAGGGGTGGGACAAGGGGGCATGGTGGGAGTTGTAGTGCAGGCCTTCCACCCCCATACCCCCTCCCTGTGAAGATGGCTACCTACCTGTTAGGTGAAGGTGAACAATACAATGGCTGCCACATGCTTCTGGGTGGGGTGGAGTGCTACTTCCTGCTCAGAGGTGGGACAAGGGGGCATGGTGGGAGTTGTTGTGCAGGCCTCCCACCCCCAAACCCCCTCCCGTGAAGATGGCTACCTACCTGTTAGGTGAAGGTGAACAATACAATGGCTGCCACATGCTTCTGGGTGGGGTGGAGTGCTACTTCCTGCTCAGGGGTGGGACAAGGGGGCATGGTGGGAGTTGTAGTGCAGGCCTCCCACCCCCATACCCCCTCCCTGTGAAGATGGCTACCTACCTGTTAGGTGAAGGTGAACAATACAATGGCTGCCACATGCTTCTGGGTGGGGTGGAGTGCTACTTCCTGCTCAAGGGTGGGACAAGGGGGCATGGTGGGAGTTGTTGTGCAGGCCTCCCACCCCCAAACCCCCCTCCCTGTGAAGATGGCTACCTACCTGTTAGGTGAAGGTGAACAATACAATGGCTGCCACATGCTTCTGGGTGGGGTGGAGTGCTACTTCCTGCTCAGGGTGGGACAAGGGGGCATGGTGGGAGTTGTAGTATAGGCCTCCCACCCCCAGACCCCCCTACCCGTGAAGATGGCTACCTACCTGTTAGGTGAAGGTGAACAATACAATGGCTGCCACATGCTTCTGGGTGGGGTGGAGTGCTACTTCCTGCTCAGCGGTGGGACAAGGGGGCATGGTGGGAGTTGTAGTGCAGGCCTCCCACCCCCAGACCCCCCTCCCTGTGAAGATGGCTACCTACCTGTTATGTGAAGGTAAACAATACAATGGCTGCCACATGCTTCTGGGTGGGGTGGAGTGCTACTTCCTGCTCAGGGGTGGGACAAGGGGGCATGGTGGGAGTTGTTGTGCAGGCCTCCCACCCCAAACCCCCTCCCTGTGAAGATGGCTACCTACCTGTTAGGTGAAGGTAAACAATACAATGGCTGCCACATGCTTATGGGTGGGGTGGAGTGCTTCTTCCTGCTCAGGGGTGGGACAAGGGGGCATGGTGGGAGTTGTTGTGCAGGCCTCCCGCCCCCAAACCCCCCTCCCTGTGAAGATGGCTACCTACCTGTTAGGTGAAGGTGAACAATACAATGGCTGCCACATGCTTCTGGGTGGGGTGGAGTGCTACTTCTTGCTCAGGGGTGGGACAAGGGGTCATGGTGGGAGTTGTTGTGCAGGCCTCCCACCCCCAACCCCCCCTCCCTGTGAAGATGGCTACCTACCTGTTAGGTGAAGGTGAACAATACAATGGATGCCACATGCTTCTGGGTGGAGTGGGGTGGGGTGGAGTGCTACTTCCTGCTCAGGGTTGGGACAAGGGGGCATGGTGGGAGTTGTAGTGCAGGCCTCCCACCCCCAGACCCCCCTCCCTGTGAAGATGGGTACCTACCTGTTAGGTGAAAGTGAACAATACAATGGCTGCCACATGCTTCTGGGTGGGGTGGGGTGCTACTTCCTGCTCAGGGGTGGGACAAGGGGGCCTGGTGGGAGTTGTAGTGCTGGCTGCCTGTACACATGCATCCCTGGGAATGTTGCTGGCTACCTTTGGGGTGATTCAGAGGGAGTGAATGTTCCATCTGTGAGACATGTGTTGGGTAGTGTGTGGTGCACATGAATGTATTTGGGCCTAGGAGGTGTAGCTTTGTTGTTGTGCAAGACATTACATAGCAGTGTAATGGTAGACATTTGTTTGTACTTACCAGCCTCCACTCCCCCGGGTACTCCTGTGAGACGCTCTGGATGCAGTATGGCAAGCACCTTCTCCTCCCATGCAGTGAATGTTCTTGGTGGGATGGGAGGGCCACCGCCAGTCATCTGAGCCAGCTGATGGTTCTTGTAGTTCTCCTGTTTCACCAGCCTCTTGAGGTCATGCCACCGCTTCATGATCTCCTTCTTGGTGCGTGGGGTGGTCCCTACTGCATTGACCTTGTTGACTATCCTTCTCCACATTTGTGCTCTGGTGGCTAATGGTGTCTGTTGGACCAGGTTACCAAACAATTGAGATTCTACTCTGATTATCTCATCTGCCATGACTGACAGCTCACTGTCAGTGAATTTTGGCATTTTCTTTTGTGCCATGGTGTGTGATGTGCAAATGGTTTGAGGTGCAGGTGTGAGGGTGGTGGGGATGATGTAAGTGGGGTGTGGGTGTGTGTTGTTGTGCTGGTGGGATGTGTGGTGGTTTGCCTCTCCTTTGTGCTGTGGGGTTATTTCCTTCAGGGGTGGAGTATTGCAAAGGATTCTGGTCAGGGAAGGGGCTGGTTTTATACTCAGCTATGTGGGTGTGTCAATATGTGGTATTGCTGTCAGGTGGGTTGTGTGGGTTGTCCTGGAATTTGTATTTCTTTAGTTGCCATGGGGGTGTGTCATTTGTGTGTGTTGGGTGTTTGGGGGGGCTGAGCTAGTTTGATGTGTGCAGTTGGTGGCCTTGTGGTGTGTTTTTTTTTCCGACCGCCATATTTGTTCCGGAGCGGCCGCGGCAGTGGCTATGCAACAGTCCTTCCGCCGGCTCTCCCATTCATCACTGTTTAAGATCGCAGCGGTCGGAAACAGCGGATCGTTCCGCTGTCACCTCAATGGTATCCTAATTTAACGTGCGGTCAATCCGCTGGCCTAGCGGCGTTTATGGGTGTTTCCGCCGTGAATCCGACCACCGCGGACGGATTTTCACCTGCTCCAGCCGCTACCGGCAGTCTTTCGTGGCATCGTTCCGCCGCGGTCGGGTTTTTCTGGTGGTTGATCCTAATCGGACCGCCGGTTTTTACGCGGTACCAGCGAACTGTGAATTTCCGCTACCATGGCGGTCAGAATGGTTTTCCGACCGCCATCCTATTCGGCCCCTAAGTCTGGTGGAGTTACAGAAATAGGCATCCCACCCCAATCTTATAGCATTTCTCAATGAACACATTGTATGAATAGCAGTATTCTCATGATTGCAAATGAGAAGTCAACATTAGCAATACTTACTTCATTGAAAGCCACCAATGACTCAAGAACATGAAAAAGGACACCATTGCAGACTGCATTGAGGGAAGCACCAACCACACCAAGGGTTGTGCAGACAGAATATTGAGTAAAAAATATCCAGTTGCACAAATATTGAGTAATAAATATTGTGGTTCAAAATATCGACAGCAAGAATATCGTGGTCAAGAATATCGACTTAAGGTAAGTAATATCGATTTTAAAAATATTGAAGTGTTTAATATCGTTTGCAAAAATATAGATGTTAATAATAACGTTTTTAATTAATTTTATGTATTTTAGTATATATGTTATATGTATGTGATGTATGTTTTTTTGTATAAGAATTGTTTGTATTTTTAATTGATGTGTTAAATTTTTAGCAGTTAATAATTTTTTTTAATTTGAATTTTGCATTTTTAGTTCCATACCGGGTTGTGGGTTTATAGAGAAATAGGGTGGGAAGTAATTTAATTATATTAAATTAATTGATTATTTTTTATTTATTAATATTTGTTTAATTGAGATTTTATTGTTTGCAGTAAAAAAAAAAACACAGTAAAACATCAAAACACAACACCAAACAAACCCACAAGCAATTTCTAAAATTAGAGAGCATTTTATTAAGTGACATGACAACAAAATGACAAAAATCCTATAAAGGAAGCCTGTGATATGATTGTTAATGATTAAGGCAATAAGTGTAAAGAAAAAATAAAGCATCAATCAATAGTACGGTGCACAGACATAATATAGAGTTTTTATTTTCGGAGTACAAAAATATCGAGTTGGAAATATCGAAGGGATTAAATATCGAGATCAAGAATATCGGTGAACAGAATATCGACATGCAGGTAAGAAATATTGTTTTTGTTAATATCAAAGTCAGTAATATCGTTTGTAAAAATATCGTTGTTAATAATATCGATGTTTATATTAGTGTTATGTATTTTAGTATGTATTTTAAATGTATGTGTTCTATATTTTTTGTTAAGTATTGTATTTTTTTTTAAACATATGTATTACATTTTTAGAAGTTGTTAATGTTTTTTAAAGTAAATTTTGTGTTTTTATTCCGTAGCGGGTTGTGGGTTTATAGGGGAATCGGGTGGGAAGTAATTTAATTATAATAAAGTAATTATTAATTTGTATTTATTGGTATTGATAATTAATTTATTGTTAATTAATTATTAATTGGTAATTAACTTTTATTAATTGATTAATTGATACTTATATTAATTGTGTTAATTGTTTTTGGAGCGGGTTGCGGGTTTATAGGGGAATAGGGTGGGAAGTAATTTAATTTTAATAAAGTAATTATTAATTTTTATTTATTGGTATTGATAATTCATTTATTGTTAATTAATTATTAATTGGTAATTAATTTTTATTAATTGATTAATTGATAATTATATTAATTGTGGTATTTTTTAGGAGCAGGTTGTGGGTTTATAGGGGAATAGGGTGGGAAGTAAGTTAATTTTAATAAAGTAATTATTAATTTTTATTTATTGGTATTGATAATTCATTTATTGTTAATTAATTATTAATTGGTAATTAATTTTTATTAATTGATAATTATATTAATTGTGTTATTTTTTAGGAGTGGGTTGTGGGTTTATAGGGGAATAGAGTGGGAAGTAATTTAATTATATTGAAGTAATTATTAATTTTTATTTATTATTTATAAATAATTTATTATTAATTAATTATTAATTGGTTATTTAATTAAAAAATTATTTAATTGATAAGTATGTTAATTTTAACCCTCTGCTATCCAACACTTTCCCTACAGTTACACTCTCTGGAGTGGGAATAGTAATTTTTACCCTCACACTATCCAACACTTTCCCTACTGTTGCACTCTCTGGAGTGGGAATAGTAATTTTAACCCCTTCGCTATCCATCACTTTCCCTACTGTTGCACTCTCTGGAGTGGGAATAGTAATTTTTACCCCTACGCTATCCAACACTTTCCCTACTGTTGCACTCTCTGGGGTGGAAATAGTAATTTTTACCCCTACGCTATCCAACACTTTCCCTACTGTTGCACTCTCTGCAGTGGGAATAGTAATTTTACCCCTACTCTACCCAACACTTTCCCTACTGTTGCACTCTCTGGAGTGGGAATAGTAATTTTACCCCTTCGCTATCCAACACTTTCCCTACTGTTGCACTCTCTGGAGTGGGAATAGTAATTTTTACCCCTACGCTATCCAACACTTTCCCTACTGTTGCACTCACTGGAGTGGGAATAGTAATTCCTACACCTTCGCTACCCAACACTTTCCCTACTGTTGCACTCTCTGGAGTGGGAATAGTAATTTTTACCCCTACGCTATCCAACACTTTCCCTACTGTTGCACTCACTGGAGTGGGAATAGTAATTTTTACCCCTTCGCTATCCAACACTTTCCCTACTGTTGCACTCACTGGAGTGGGAATAGTAATTTTACCCCTACGCTATCCAACACTTTCCCTACTGTTGCACTCACTGGAGTGGGAATAGTAATTTTTACCCCTACGCTATCCAACACTTTCCCTACTGTTGCACTCACTGGAGTGGGAATAGTAATTTTACCCCTACGCTATCCAACACTTTCCCTACTGTTGCACTCACTGGAGTGGGAATAGTAATTTTTACCCCTACGCTATCCAACACTTTCCCTACTGTTGCACTCACTGGAGTGGGAATAGTAATTTTTACCCCTACGCTATCCAACACTTTCCCTACTGTTGCACTCACTGGAGTGGGAATAGTAATTTTTACCCCTACGCTATCCAACACTTTCCCTACTGTTGCACTCACTGGAGTGGGAATAGTAATTTTTACCCCTTCGCTATCCAACACTTTCCCTACTGTTGCACTCACTGGAGTGGGAATAGTAATTTTTACCCCTACGCTATCAAACACTTTCCCTACTGTTGCACTCACTGGAGTGGGAATCGTAATTTTTACCCCTACGCTATCCAACACTTTCCCTACTGTTGCACTCTCTGGAGTAGGAATAGTAATTTTATCCTCTCCACTATCCAATATTTTCTCTACTGTTTTAGTTAATGTAGTGTATAATGTATTTTAAAAAGATTAAAAATAATCAAATTTTTTAATTTGTTATATATATTTTTATATTTTTATTTATAGTATCGGTGAATGTGTATATATATAATAATGTGTGAACAAGGGCACAGGGTGCTCGAAACGCGTCACAAGTGAGAGGAGAATAAAACAACTTGCCTGCCACTATTCCTTGGGTCTGTGTCTCTCTGTTCGCCTGTGTGGAGGTTCGGAGAGTGCTTTTTGGAAGAAATATATATATATATATATATATATGTATTTATAATTTTTAATATGCTTTTTAACAATTTATAAGTTATTAAAATTATTATTTATAAATATTATTAAGTAAGTATATATATTATATTTTATACTTATATATGTTTAATTTATTTTTACATTATATATATTAGTTATAATTTTAAACATTTTAAAATAATTTTAACTATGTTTCTTTTAATTATATGTATTATTTACTTTATTTTACATAATTTTTTAAACATTAAAAACCGATATTTTTAACGATATTTTTGACAACGATATTTTTTTTTTCTATATTTTTTTACTTACCATGATGTAGATAGGACTTCGATATTCTTGACATCAATATTTTTGTGTCGATATTTTTGTACCTCGATATTCTGACTGTCGATATTCTGTCAGTGATCCCAATAGTACGTGTTCATGGCTGACCAGGACCAAAGCATAATTTCAAGCTGAATGTATTGGAGAACACTAAGAACATTTGTCCCAGTCACTTAGGGTCTGATTTAGATCTTAGTGGATGGGTACGCAGCGGTGACGGATATCCCGTCCGCCGAAATATAAATCCCATAGGATATATCTCCTTTAAACATGGTAAAATAGGCTTATCCCCAATTGACACATTTAATTTAATTACAAGTCCTTAATAAAGTGGTACTGCATGTACCCTGCCCCAGTAAATTAAATGCTACCAGTGGGCCTAAAGCACTTAAATGCCACCCACTACAGTAATCCTTTAAATCCTGCCTTAGGCCTGCTACGTAGACTGTGAGCAGTTATAAACTGCCAATTCAACCTGGCAAATAAACCTTTATCCAGATCTAAACCTCCCTTTTTCATAAATATATCATCCCTAGGGTAGACCCTAAACTGCCCATAGGACAGGGTGAATTGTATTTTAAAGGTAGGGCGTGTTTTTAAATTTTACATATCCTGGTAGTGAGAAATACCTGAATTTGTTTTTCAGTAATGTGAGGCCTACTTCTCACAGTGTATAATGTTGAGTTACCTTATAACATTTAGCAAGCACTAACTTTGGTTGTGAACAGATAGAAATATCATGTTTGGTCTTAAAAGAATTGTAGTTTAAAAGCCTCTCTAATGTAAAAGTCGGATTTTAAGTCAGAATTCTGAAAATGCCCCTTTTAAAAGTTAAACAACTATGGGGTTACGTCCTTATTGATGGCCAGATGGGACGTATGAAAAGTTTTACAAGAAGGAAAAACTTATCTGACCACCTTTTTTATGTTGCTGCAGTTTTATTTAGGCAGACTGCGGGCCAGTATCTTTATTTTACTTGGTCCCGGTTATTTCTTTACCCTTCTTCAGGCAATTTATACATTCATTTCGACATATTATGTACAAGCCTGAAATTCAATGATACACAATTCAATTCAAAATGAGTCATTGACAACGATAATTAACAAAAAAAATCAAACAGTACTAAAATCAAGAACAAAATATTAGAATAAATCAGTTAGCGCTTAGATCACAATAATCATGTAATTTGCACCAGTCTTGAATTTCGTCAACAACAGGTGACCTTGCAAAACTCTCTATACCACAATTTCTATTTCTTTTGAGAGTTTTGCTAACCATGGGGTGGGGATACTTAGCTTCCACCTGATGTTAGTGGTGGGAGGTGGATAGGTCCTAGCTTCTAGAGCAACTAGGTTGTGTACCAGGTGGTTACTGACTAGAGTGAGCTCTACTGCATCTATCGCATCTTTTGGCCTGCACTATGTCGTCCCTTATTATCGATCTACAACCCCTAGTATGTCTCAGCCAGTGTATAGCTTTATTTTTAGGGCTTCACCATCCTCATGTTTATGGCAATTGCTGTCCACCTTGGGGATGTGCGTCATATAAATTGTGGTTGTGGTTGTGGGCAGAGGAGCAGTATGCTTAGGATAAACTAGTGGGAGTTGTGCAGGTACCCTCCTCCAACCTGTGTTCAAATTCTGGGGTACTCGTTCTTTCCGTGTTTCATGACCAATAGTGTCCCGTAGTGCACCCCCTTGTTCCCATCCTTTACCCTCCTGAGACCTACCATAGGCAGACAGGGGTGTGCCAAATGCCCTATCCTTACAACCGAGTGGGCCAGGCTGGGGCACTGAGCTAACATTCGTGGCAATGTGGCCTATTTGCATGGGAATAGGATACGTGATCCGTCCTCGGATTAGCATGTGTATTAGAGGTCAGTGCTGTTAATGGAGGCTGGAGTCTGCTGCATTCTTCTAATTTAAGATGAAGTTTTGTCACTAAGGCGGTCAGAGCCTCGACAGACTCTTTTAGGGCTGCTATTTCCCTCTGAAGATCTGAGGTGGAGGGTGCTGGATTATTAGCAGCCGCCTTTTCTCCCAGAGAGGAAATTGTATTTAGCTCACTTTCGGTTGCGCCAGAATACTCTAGGTCACTATGTATCTCGCTGGCAGACGATTTCTCTACGAGAGGGGCAAAGCGGTTGCTCAGAGGGATGTCTGCTGGGATGGCACAAGCAGGGATACAGGCTTCATTAGTGGGACCCGAATGGCTACAAATACATTTATACAAAGCTTCCGGAGGTGGCATTGTGTGATTTTTATTTGCAGCTTTCTTGAATAAATTGGATATGTTACCGTACCCTTTTTTGATGGGCCCAATGGAGGTTTATGAGTGTGAAACCAAGCTAGCAGGTACGGGGGCGGAACAGCAGTGTTAATAGGTGGAGCAGGTGTCGTAAGCAGCCACTCACACTCTGCGACAATATCTTCTATGCGGTCTAATACATTCTGCCCATGCACCCCTTCATTCTCAGTGTCATGACCTAAAACCTGGGTCCGTTTCTTAGATCTCTTTTTTAGGGTACCTCCCAGTCCAGCCTCAGTCCCTTTACGTTTCCCCATGCCAAGCAGTCAATTCAAACGGTAAGGCAGTAGATCGAAGCTGCTGGGGTAATGGTGTGGGATATTTACAAGACAAATGAAGTGCAGTCAATGAGACAAATGAAGTGCAGTCAATGAGACAAATGAAGTGCAGCTTTGTACTAAGTGTCATAATGCTCTTTCCAAAACTTACTAAAAACCAGATTGTCCCCCAGGAAGTACACAACATTTTCAATTTCTTTAAAAAGACGTATGCATTATCCTTTGGAACTCTGTAGAGACAGATATCAATATAAAAGTGTCCTCCTATCTATATGCACTCTCCAGTGTTATAAAGGATGAACATTGCTTTGAATCCTTATGAGCCACCACCTGGTGATATGGAGCTGTAAGATCTAATGTAGTGAATACCCCAGTACCTTTGATGAGAGCCAGCATTTATTCAATATTGGGTAGTGGGTTGTTATCTACTCATACACACTCTTTTAGGTCGCTAAGATCTACACACACTCTAATTTTTCGATAGGGTTTGTGTGCAACCACAATAGGAGATAAGCACACTGATGATTCAATCTCTTCAATGATGTTTCCTGCACATAACCGTTCTAGTTCTTCCTTTAATGCACCCCTCAAAGAAATGGGAATGTTGCATATTTTATGAGCTTAGGAAGATGCCAATTCTGTAAGCAAAACACTTTAGCAGATACTAGAGTTAGTGAAAACACCTTTGGAAACATTCTGTGCCATCGCATTTCCAGCCCTTCAACATGCACTTCAACAAGTAGATCACTGTAACCTAAAATCTGTTCGGAATGATTTAGCTTCAAAGTCATCATTAACTCTCATTGCTGTGACCAACCTAAAAGACAAAATCCCTCCTTAGCTACATACATGTTGGCATTAATCATCTCTCCTTTGAACTCTAATGATCTGAAAGCAGCCCACCCCATCAATGGAATTGTTTCCATGCCCAACAGTCTGATATCGGGAGCTTCTGAGTGAACATTTGGGAACATGACTAATTTGTCCTCGCCAATTAATGCACAGCTAGTTCCTGAATCCACCATTATCAAAATATCCTTGCTTACAATTCTGATAGTAAAAAAAGGAGAATCTATTTTTATTTTCACTTAATTGACATATTTTACCCAAACCATTTTTATGTTATCTCTTCTTTTTCTTGTGTCACTTTTTCAATTTGGCCTTTTTATATAACTAAATCTTTGCTCCATCTATAGCCTCTATTCTTACTCTTGTATATGTGGTCATAGAGACCTCACATTTTTCACAAGCTGCAAATGTGTCCTATTGTTGGGCATGATGTTTTGGTAGACAGTTGTCTAGGAATACTACTATTAAAACAGATGCTATATTTTATGTTCAAATCTTCATCCTAACTATCTGTAACCTGTTGCCTATATTTTGTCTCTGTTCCTTGATTGTAATGATTTTGTAGTTGAGTACCAAGATACCAGCACATTCCTTAAGTGTTAACTCCTTCATTCCAATGGTCAATCAAATAGATCTGGCGCCTCTTCATTTTCATTTACCATTAATAGTGACAAATGTTTTAATATTCTCCTTCCTTTTGCTTCTAAACAGTGTTCAAGCATTGCTAACCTGCCCATCAGTATATGCATATCCACCTATGACTTGCACATAAGCCTCAAAACCATTTATCTATTGTGACCATTACAGACTTGGAACCTGATTCATGAAGGTATCTTATGTAGTAAAGTTATGAGTGTGGAGTCTCCGCACTCGGGCGGAATCTCCACCCTCAAAGCTAAATCTCTACATTGCTCTGGCAATCTTTAAATTCCCCACGGATCACAGCCTTATATGCTTCCCACATCATTTCTGTCGAATCAACAGACCCTTTTGAAGCACAAAGTAATTTTGAGTAGCTTCTCTGATTCTCTCACAGCACACCTGTTCCAATGAGTTTGTAAGCTATAATTAGGGCTCCCGGTTTTATGGTATTTATCTTTTTGCCATTTCCGTCTGTATTTATCCATATTTATTTTTTGCTAATTTTATCTGTATTTATCCGTATTTATTTTGGGTTTTGTGGAAAAATGAAGCTGAAATTAGTATATTTCCACATTTATTTAACAGATAAATATGCACTCATGCTTGAATGTCTGCCAGGTTTCAGTGCTCTGAACACCCACAGAATATAAATCAGTGCACTTATATGAAAATATGTAAATTTCAGTATCAACCTTGTGCATATCTACTGCTGTTAAAGCCTCTTTAGTAAAATTCCTTTCTTTTTTAACCCCTTATCTATCAATACACACATCTATTGTCCTGGCAGTCATGGCAGACAGTATTTAGAATTACTCAAAAAGCAACCCAATTTCTGTTTTGATCCACATTTAAAAGTAAATACAGACAAGAAAATAAATGTTTTCTGTCTCTATTTATCTGCAAAAATCAGTAAAAACGGAAAACAGGGAGCCTTAGCTATAATCTCCATGCAACTTGTGGTGGGGGGAGTGTCAACGCCAGCACTACTGGAGAGTGATACGATAATATCTGGGACAGTTGCCACACATCTTTAGTCCAACCTATGGCATCCCTAGTCCCAAAACAAAAATCTAGCCTTGATGGAGAATCTAGCATGGACAAATGAAAAGTATATTCTCCTTGTTTGGGATGCGTCAACCTCCAAAAATCCATCAATGCATTATCTCTCATAACTGCAGCTAATATCTCACCTGCCATGTTGTGTTGTGGGGGTGCCCCCTCTTTGCAGTCAAGTTCAGGATTTAATACTAGGTTATGCTCCCCTCCCCAAATTATTGTTGAGGCTACAAGGAGCCACAGTGTGTCATTATGTGTGGGAACAAATCTTGGCAATCAGGATTGGGGGCATATGAGTTAATCAGCGTGACATCAGTGTTTCCTTTTGTACCTTGTACAATAAAATATAGTACACCTTGTCCGCCAGAACACATGTATGCCAGAATCAGGTTGTATTCTGAATCAGATAGCCACTCCTCTTAAATATGTGGAGAAGAAGGCTAAACATGTGCATTCCCTCCATGCTTTCACAAAGGCAGAACCACTGTCTGGGGCCAGGTGCATTTCCTACAGATACGCCATTTCAATGCTACGCAGTAAAAGATATGCTAAAATCTCTCGACATTTAGGTGGGTTTCATAGCTTTTTATTGTTCCAAATTACAAACTTTAGGATCTTAGGATGAACTGTACATTCTCTAGTCAAACCTTTTGTTGGAGACCATCTTCTCCTCTTGGATTGTTTCGTTGAACCTGTTCTGCATGTTTGTCATAATGTATAGTGACTGTTTTATAACCCTCACCTAACCCCCACCAACACCTGGCCCCAACCACCCAGCGACAAACCTTAGCCCACCCTCCATAATAATCAACTCTCTACAACAAAACATAAACAATTTATCCTCAAGCATGGTCAATAGGCACTCTGCCAGGTGGGGCCAGAGTAGAATCAAGTTGATAATTAACTCTGCTGGTAAAGTCCTGTGAACCATAATTATGTGCGCAACAGGAAGGCGCCCCATTTCACTACCACCATTTAATCTGCCTTATTCATGATACTTTCAGTTTGTAGAAAGGAATTTCTCGCTGTGCAGACAGCCTAACCAACAATGTCATCCGATGTCCACAATGTCTCCTTTCTGTCTTACATCCCAAGGGGGCCACCAACTCTTAGTCCATATTACTGAGGTTGTTTATCGCCTCCTCCTGCTCCATTGTTGATGATCTGACCTTGAAGTTTTTGTTGAGCAATGAACTAGCAGTCTTAGAATCCGGGAACAAGTGAGTTTTCCACTGTATTACGTAACGCAGCTATGCCAGGTATAACATGGTGTATTGTAAGCCTTGGAGCTTTTTTGTCACAGTTTTTTCACAGTCTTCTTCCCTCTTCAATTTCCTTCTGGAATCCAGAACGCTCGGGGTGAAGTCTGAGAAGAACTAAATGTTTATGCCAGCAAATTGAATATTCTGTGTTGCTCTGGCAAGTGTCAATACTTGCTCTCTGTCTCTATAGTTGAGAGGTTTGCCTGTGATGGGGTGCTGGCGGGCACCAGGTACTGGTAAAGAAACCAGAGCAATGCACTCTATCCACCACCAGCATATTGGAAAGCAGGTCACCCCTGCAGATGTTGCGGAGTAGCTTTTCTATGCAGTCTGTAGTGAGGTGCAATGAGGTGGTGATGCAGATCAAGAGGATGAATATGAACTCAAATGAGATGGGTAGTGTTCGATTAAAGGAATGTCACGTTCCGTTGTAGAATAGTTAAGAAAGAGCAAGTCATTAGGAATTCCTTCGGCACAATTTTAAATCCTCCAGCCCTTTTCTTGATTGTTTTTCTTAGTGATCGTGTATCCAAATGGTACTACTTCATGCGCAATGTGGGTGGCATTATCAGCTAGCCAGCTTTTCATTATGAATAGTTAATCTATGCAGCTTTCCTATATTTTGGTATGTCTAGAGCACTGAACTAGCTGGTTTGTAATGGAGTGCTGTGCAGTGGGCAGACCTTTTTGGGGATACCTTGGCAGCAGCCAGAGTGAGAAATTAGAGTTAGTGGAAGGGGTATAAAGTCAGCCTTTATGTGATAGTGTTCCTTGAAGAGGAAAGTTTTCAATTTGTTCCTGAATTGTATTAGAGTTGGTGCTGTTCTTATGTCGAAGGGGATGTTGATCCTGGGAGTGTAGGCTAAAAAGGCTTGTTTTCTATTTTTCCTTCCTGCAGTGTTTAGTTTCTAATCAGCCAATGTTGGAGCACCTTGTTTGGCATTGACCTCCAGATACTGTTATTTTGTTAGCTAGGTAGGCAGGAGTCTTGGTGTAGAGGATCTTGTTAGTGATGTAGCTGATCTTGAAAATGATCCAGACTTGCAGGGGAGGCCCATGTAGATCCATTAGCATGAGGGCAATGTGTGACTGATTGCAAGTTTGTGATTAGATCATATACTTGATATTGTTTCTCTTATATGGATCTCGCATTGCTAATCATGCATTTCTGGTGTTTTTTCCTTATTTAAGATGATTGGGTTTGGTCAAATGGTGAATTTACAATTCTAATATTCTTGAGTATATTACATTTTTCTATCTGGTTGTAGCCCGGAGTTAGGGGAGGAGAGGTATCTTCTATGTTTGTATTTTTTTGGCAGATAGCAGTTATTGGACTCGATGTTCTTTGGTGTGTGACAGGTGGAGAGCTGGCATTATGAATGTCTTTTAGAGTTATTTTGAGATGCCTCCATTTTTTTTACTGCATGTTAATTGGTATGCTTAAGGTGTCATTTTTGATATGCCTTAAACATTTACAATGTTTTGATGTTTTGCAATAGGATATGATGGATGTCAGTTGGCATGCCAAATACAGGCACAGCCGGGAGGCTGAATTGTAGGTCTGATCCTTGTTATTGTTACAACAGATAGCCTATCTGCATGAATGGTTCTCTTGGGTAATATCTTGGTTCTTTTTCTTGACCAGGATGTGATATTCCCATGTTGTGACTGGCTGTCTTTTGATTTTCTGGTGGATTAAATTCAGATCTGACTTGATGTTCTGTGATACCATGAGAGAGTTTTGCGAAATGTTTCTTAGAGGTGTGTGTGCGAGCGGATGAGATCTGGGGTGCTGCAGAATATTGGTTAGAGCCTTTCACTTCATAGAGAGAGAGTGTGGGTATGAGTGGAGGGGCTAGGAATTGTTTTCAGGAGCAAAGTTGGAGAGTTGGGTGATAGCTCAGGTGGATGTGTGATTGGTTAAAGGGAGCAGTGGGTGAGAGGCAAATGGTTACTGACATGAGTGTTATTAATTAAAGTAATGAATGGGAGGGATAAGAGAGATAGGGAAGGAGAAAGGAGTCGGAGGGCCTGAAAACTAGGTGTGGGTAACGTGATCCTGACTGGGTTTGGGAAAAAGAAGGAGAAGGTACATTTGTTTGAAAAGTCAAGAAATAATAAGAGTGATGTGATGTGGTTCTGTTTTATAGCAAGAATGAGGGAGCTAAAATGGCTCCAAATGTTTTTCTTGTGTTTGTTCTGTAGCCCTGGATGTAATTCACCCAGTAAGTTGGGGGCAGTTTCTGCATCCTTTAAGCAGAGGGAGTAATACTTGTCTTTGATGTCAGCTACTCGATGTGATGATCTGGGCAGGTTCAGAGTGTAGTGTTTTCTTATTTCAATCTGGCTTGGGCTTACTGGAGACAACAAACTTGAATATGTCTTTCTCTAGTGTCACAGTGATTCAAAAGGTTGACCCCCGTGAGAAGGGGAGCAAGGAATATTCAATAATGTAATTGGCTCCACACATTGAAGAGATGACACCACAGTAGTGAGTCCATGGAGTGCATCCAGATAACAACTCTACCCAGAGAAATGAATATAACTCAGTAGGTCTTGGAGCTGGTGACTAGGCAACTTATAAGAAATGGAATTGTGTTCTGGGTAGCTGAAGTGAGGAATTGACTAGAGGACCATTGGAAAGGAGGAGTGTAGTCCAATGGATTCTGTCCATTTAATCCACCTGGGCTTTTTTGCTTTTGGATCACCCAGCTTTGGACTTTTTAATGTGAGTGAGTCTCACAACTTGTGTCCCACCAACGGTAATCTCATGGTAAATGGACTGTGCGAGTTTACCACCATTTTCTGCCTTTTGAGATAAGATATACCAATAGGTTGCTTGTGGTGTATACAGTTAAAAAGTAGACACTTGTCTGTATGAGATTATTCAAATCGGTGCAGAGACAGAATATCGATTCAAAAATATCGAGTTGCACAAATATCGAGTTGCAAATATCATGGGTCAGAAATATCAACATACAGATTCTCGTGGTCAACAATATTGATTTTAGGTAAGTAATATTGATGTTAAAAATATCGAAGTGTTTAATATCGTTTGCAAAAAGATAGTTGTTAAAAATATCGTTTGTTTATTAATGTTATGTATTTTAGTATATATTTTATATGTATGTGTTGTATGTTTATTTGTATAAGAATTATTTGTATTTTTAATATATGTGTTACATTTTTAGTAGTTATTCATTTTTATTTATTTGAATTTTGCGTTTTTAGTTACGTAGCGGGTTGTGGGTTTATAGGGGAATAGGGTGGGAAGTAATTTAATTATATTAAATGTATTGATTATTTTATATTTATTATTATTTGTTTAATTGAGATGTTATAGTGTTAAATGTGTCAAGTAATTTATTATTAATTAATTAATACTTGGTTGTAAATTAATTTAAATTAATGAATTGGTAATTAATTATGGTAATTGTGTAATTCATTTTAGGTGTGTGTTGTGGTGTTTATAGGTGTTAAGGGTGGGAAGTAATTTATTTTTAATTGATGAATTAATAATTGGCTGTTAATTAATTTTAATGAATTAATTGGTAATTAATTATGGTAATTGTATAATTAATTTTAGGTGTGTTGTGGTTTTTATAGGTGTTAAGGGTGGGAAGTAATTTATTTTTAATTGATGAATTAATAACTTGATGTTAATTAATTTTAATTAATTAATTGGTAATTAATTATGGTAATTGTGTAATTAATTTTAGGTGTGTGTTTTGGTATTTATAGGAGTAAAGAGTGGGAAGTAATTAATATATAGTTGTTAATTGATGTTAAATATTTGATATGTATTTTGGGTAATTGTTAAATGTTTTGTCTGGTGTTTTTACTTTTAAAGGGTGGGTATTAAATACATTTTAATTACTTTATTATTATTTGTAATAGTAATAGTTTTCATTTTATAAATAAGTTTTAATTGTGTTTTATTATTTTAGAGTTTAATTTAGGTGTGTGTTGTGGATATCATAGTGTTAAAGTGTGTGAAGTCAATTAATGTTTATTAGTTTTTTGTATTAATATTTTTTAAATTGATTATTAATTATGTTAATTTTGGAGAAAAACATTTATACATTTTTTTTAAGTGTTTTGTTATTGGTGTGGTGTTATATGGTAGGAAATACAATTAATACATTTATGTATTAATTAATGTATTTGTTTGTAAATATTTTCTAGTTTTAAAAGAATTTTATTTTATACATGTAATTATTATTTTATATTATATATTATTTGCAGGTTTTTATATGTAATTAATATTACAATATATTTAATTGTTATATATTTAATATATTTGATTTTTCATTTCTAAATATTGTTTATTTATTTTTATGATTTGTTTTATAATTTGTAATGTTTTTTATTTTTGTTTTAACTGCTTGAGTGTGAATAGTAATTTTTGTCTCTTTGCTATCCAACACTTTCCCTACTATTGCTCTCACTGGAGTGGGAATAGTAATTTTTACCACTCCGCTATCCAACACTTTCCCTACTGTCACACTGATTGGAGTGGGAATAGTAATTTTTACCCCTCCGCTATCCAACACTTTCCCTACTGTTGCACTCACTGGAGTGGGAGTAGTAATTTTTACCCCTCTGCTATCCAACACTTTCCCTACTGTTGCACTCACTGGAGTGGGAGTAGTACATTTTTATCCCTCGGCTATCCAACACTTTGCCTACTGTTGCATTCACTGTAGTGGGAATAAAAATGTTGACCCCTCCGCTATCCAACAGTTATTCTACTGTTGCATTCAGTGGAGTGGGAATAGTTAATTTTTCCCCTCCTCTATCTAACACTTTCCCTACTGTTGCACTTATTGGAGTGGGAATATTAATTTTTACCCCTCCGCTATCCAACACTTTCCCTACTGTTGCACTCACTGGAGTTCGAATAGTAATTTTTACACCTCCGCTATCCAACACTTTCTCTACTGTTGCATTCAGTGGAGTGGGAATAGTAATTTTTACCCCTCCACTATCCAACACCTTCCCTACTGTTGCTCTCACTGGAGTGGGAATAGTAATTTTTATCCGTCCGCTAACCAACACTTTCCCTACTGTTGCACTGTTTGGAGTGGGAATAGTAATTTTTACCCCTCCGCTATCCAACACATTCCCTACTGTTGCACTCTTTGGAGTGGGAATAGTAATTTTTACTCCTCCGCTATCCAACACTTTCCCTACTGTTCTATTCTTTGGAGTGGGAATAGTAATTTTTACCTCTCCACTATCCAACACTTTCCCTACTGTTGCATTCACTGGAGTGGGAATACAAATATTTACCCCTCTGCTATCCAAAGTTATTCTACTGTTTCATTCAGTGGAGTGGGAATAGTAATTTTTATCTCTCCACTATCCAACACTTTCCCTACTGTTGCACTCTTTGGAGTCGGAATAGTAATTTTTTCCCCTCCGTTATCCAACACTTTTCCTACTCTTGCACTATTTGGAGTTGGAATAGTAATTTTTACCCCTCCGCTATCCAACACTTTCCTTACTGTTGCACTCTTTGGAGTGGGAATAGTAATTTTTACTCCTCCGCTATCCAACACTTTCCCTACTGTTGCATTCTATGGAGTGGGAATAGTAATTTTTACCTCTCCCCTATCCAACACTTTCCCTACTGTTGCATTCACTGGAGTGGGACTAAAAATATGCACCCCTCTGCTATCCAACGGTTATTCTACTGTTGCATTCAGTGGAGTGGGAATAGTAATTTTTACCCCTCCGCTATCCAACACTTTCCCTACTGTTGCACTCTTTGGAATGGGAATAGTAATTTTTACTCCTCCGCTATCCAACACTTTCCCTACTGTTGCATTCTATGGAGTGGGAATAGTAATTTTTACCTCTCCGCTATCCAACACTTTCCCTACTGTTGCATTCACAGGAGTGGGAATACAAATATTTACGCCTCTGCTATCCAACAGTTATTCTACTGTTGCATTCAGTGGAGTGGGAATAGTAATTTTTACCCCTCCGCTATCCAACACTTTCCCTACTATTGCTCTCACTGGAGTGGGAACCGACATTTTTACCCCTCCTCTATCCAACACTTTCCCTACTGTAGCAGTCTTTGGAGTGGGAATAGTAATTTTTTCCCCTCCGCTATCTGACACTTTCCCTACTGTTGCTCTCACTGGAGTGTGAATAGTAATTTTTACCCCTCACCTATCCAACACTTTCCCTACTGTTGCACTCTTTGGAGTGGGAATCGTAATTTTTACTCCTCCGCTATCCAACACTTTCCCTACTGTTGCATTCTTTGGAGTGGAAATAGTAATTTTTCCCCTCCGCTATCCAACACTTTCCCTACTGTTGCACTCACTGGAGTTGGAATAATAAATTTAATTATTTTGCTATCCAACACTTTCCCTACTGTTGCACTGATTGTATTGGGAAATTTAAGTTTAAATATTTTTAAATAGTTTAATGTTTTACATTTTTATAGAATGTTTTTTTATATTTTAAATTATTGATAGATATATTTTATTTTTATATAATTTTAAAGTTTTAAAATAAATTAAAGATAATAGTTTATTAATTATTTAAAAGTAAATATATATATGTATAAATTATTATGTTTGTTTATTTTTTTCAATTACGTTTGTTATATTTTGTTAAAATGTATATTAAATGTAATTTATTTTGCTAAAAATTAATATTTAATATATTTAATATATATTATTTTATTTTATATATATATTTAAATCGATATTTTTTACATCTATATTTTTTACATCGATATTTTTGATTATATATTGTTGTAGTTACCTGTGTAGGTATCGGAGTCGATATTTTTGTATTCTATATATTTATTTAGATATTTTTAACATCAATGTTTTTGTCATCGATATTCTATCAGTGAACCGTCAAATGACATTAAAGTTTCCAGGAATCAACAAATGCACACAAATACCATCAGTAGACTTTGCATATTATTGTATTTCGTAAGCAAAATTGCACAGTGCTCAAGTGATCACTCGGTGAGTGAACCAATAGTGCATTACAATAGTGTGTATAGTACAGGTGTCTGCAACGAGTAGCTCATGAGCTACCAGTAGCTCTCCCCTACCTGTGAGTAACTCTCCTGTGTGCAGCCTAGCCTACTAATATAGAAGCTTTTGCTTGATTGAATTATTATATGTATACTAAAATTCAAAAGCTTGTACTCAAGATGAAAATGTGTCTATTTTCAGAACTCAAGCTGATGTTTGGCGAGAAATTGCTGTGTTTTTAAAATGTTTTTAAAGCTATCATTGAGTTGGGGAAGTTTATTACTAATATTATTACCTTAGTGGCGAGGGGACTGCAGATAAGGCTTTTATTTATTACCCATGTACAATAATTTCAAATTGTCAAAGAATTGTTTCTTTACATTAGTGCTGGAAACCCTGCCTCAGCACTGATGTGATCACTGCGAACAATCTTGGATGGGGTACCCACTATTACATCACTAATATTAGTAGCTGGGGATGATTTCTATTGAACATGAGTAGCTCTTATTACAGAAAGGGTGGAGACCTCTGGCATAGTACATTAAAACAATGGAACAGTAATGCTTTGTTGGTATAATTGGGTCTTGGATCTCCAGGTACCACAGCAGTTCAGTACAAGTAAGTTCCAACTGTTCTAGTCGACGGCAGCATTTCAACCCATAGGAAATGAAGGGTCATCATCAGGACAAAAACAATTTGTTGTGAAGCAAGAGCAATGGTTTAGTTTATAGACGTAAAAAAATGACAATAAAGAGGGCTGAAAAAGACATGCCACTTCGAAAATGACATTCTTTCATAGGGTCTGGCAGCTCATTCAACAATAAGTTTTACAAAACAAGCACTGACGAACCTAAAGGCTTGGAAGCGAACCGCAGACCTATTTGATTTGCTAATACTCAATGGGGGATATTCTCAAGAACGTGCGATAAACATCGCCAAAATAGGGTAACGCAAGTTTTCATATCGGCGTCTATCGCGGGAAAATAACTCCGAGACAACGTCGTATTTTCAACACTGCGGTAACATGCGATAGTCTCCCGATAACGCGTCAAATGTCCGCGATAACATTACCGGGACGGCAATGAAAATCCAAACTCGAACGCGAAAAAAGTTGCGATGGGCCCAACCGCGATAAGACAATCAGCGAAAAGCAGCGCCAGGCCTGCAAATCACACACGTCAGGTGGGAAAAATCACTACAAAAGCAGAAAAAAAAAACACAAACAAAAAACAAACTACAGCGAAGCACAATGGAGGCAGCCGGAGCAGGTACAGAGGACGGCCAGAACCCCACAAGCCCCCCGGATGAGCAGCCTGGGACCACGGGGACAGGGAAGGGCAAGAACAAGAAGAAGAGGAAGACGCGGTTCAGTCCGCAAGAAAACAGGATCCTGATCACGGAGGTGATAGAACACCATCAACAACTGTTCGTCACCTCCACTGTGTCATTGGCAACAAAAAATGCAACATGGCAGTCCATCGTGGACAAGGTGAATGCAGTCGGAGTGCTGAGGAGGACAATGGAAGAGCTCAAGAGGCGCTGGAAGGATGTGAAGCGCAAGACCAAGCAGAAACTCGCCAACAACCAGAAGGCAGCAATGCAGACTGGAGGTGGGAGTCCAGCGCCACAGGAGGAGCTGGATGAAATGGAGGAAATGGTGTCCACAGTCATCAGACGGTGGCAGGAATTGGGGGACTGGACACTGCTCAACATGACCTGACACAACAGCAACAGGGTGAGTAACCACCAGGGACTGGGGGGACGGGAGAGATGGGCACAATGGCACACATGCACAATCAAGCGGAGCACAGTGCACACCCACAATGACTCTGGTTCATGTCCCTGATCCCCTTGGCACACTGCAGCACACATCGAAACAGCACGTAGGCCCCCGTCGACTATGTGCCCAGAGGAGGCCCGCCCACACATCACTTATCTCACAACCAACCCATGCACATGTGCTGAACCCAGCAAAGCTGCGGGTCCGTGAGCCACACTGAAAATGAAAGTGACACTGCATGACGATTAGCATGGCTGCAGTCCGATCATCATGACATGGTGCACGCCACCACACTGAGGTGGCTGAGTGTGGACCAAATCCGTAAAGGAGCAGGTCACACTCTGACACATCCACCTGCACAAACATCCCTGACGTCAACAATACATCTGTGGACAAACCATGCCCCAGAGTCCCAACTCCCACCAAGACCCAAATTCACCCAAGTCTGCAACATCTCAGCACTGTATGGGCACAGACGTCAAAGGCACACCGCCTGAAAGGGACAAGGGGCAGCAAAATCAGAGCTGCAGGGGTGACTCTCCAAAAATGCAGCACACACACATGACATTCAGAGCACATCAACATTGACAACAATGTGGTACAAACTGCAACACGTTTACAACAGGACAGAGGACACAACATGTGCCGCTTGTGTGTAGAAACTGGCCAATCACATTTGGCATAGCAGGGAAATGTGAGATGTCAATGTAAAAGTACAAACACATATCCGTGATGTCGTCGAAATGTCCACTGTCCCGCATCAAATAGGCAGCTCCTCCTAAACAGTCACAATGTACATTGCCATGCAGTCTGTATGTGAACTTGTACAATGCGTCAACATACATGTGAACACAATGTAAAACTGCATCTCCCCTTCACATTGCAGAGGGAGCATCAACACCTCCTGCAGAGCAGCCCCAACAACTCTTCACTGATGACGATGAGGACATCCCCAACATCAACACCGAAGCCCTCCAAATCCTCATTGACAGCTTCAGCACCCCACCTCCAGGAGCAGGGCAGCCCAGCTGCATCGAGGAGATCCCACCCCCTGCACAGACCACACAGCAAGAAGCACCTACCACCCGGGCTGTCTCCCAGGACCCCCACGAACAACACATGACCTTCCAACGCCGTGTGTTAGAGGTCCAGGGGAAGATGGCTGATCAGGTGCGGGTGGGGTTCGACCTCATGGCAGCCAAACTTGATGCCATACATGGGTGTCTGATTCCCATCAGGGGCCACTTACAGTCCCTAACGGACACCCACAGTCCGCCCCATGCTCTCCAACGATCCATGGCTGACATCGCTGGAGTCATGATACTGAGACAAGAAGGCTCCAGCGATGTCAGCCGGGAGTTGGGACAGATGCGGGGGCTCATGGAGAACATGGAGCGGATGCCGGCGGAAAGAATGGCTGCCACGGCTGCACACCAGCGAGTTGTGGCTGGGACCTTCCATGCCCTGCAGCACATCGTATTGGCATTGCTGCCTCAAGGCCTTGCGCAGATGAATGCTGCTGCTGTTTCTACATCCACATCTCCGCCCCCTGATGTGTCAGTGCCTCACAGTGCGGCAGGCAATCCACCTCCGGCCCCTGATGTGTCAGTGGCACACAGTGCGGCAGGCAATCCACCTCCGGCCCCCGATGTGTCAGTGGCACACAGTGCGGCCGACATTCCACCACCACCCACGTGTGAGGCACATGTGACATCAGACGACGAAATGCGGGTGAATCAACCTTACTGGTAAGGAGGAGGCAGTAGCATTCATCTCCGCCATATGGCCTGTTTCTGCTTGGTTCTGCCCTTTGCATCATCACCTCCCACTGTCCCCTGATACACTGTACGACACTCACCTTGGACCTTGACATGGACTGCCATTTTCTGTTTGGTTACCAATGACACTGCGATCAGACTGTGGACTGAACTCTTCCTCTTCTGATGTACTTGTCATTCCCTGAGGGACCCTGGCTGGCCCTCCACAGGCCAGTAATGTGAAGTGGGGTTTGCATGGCCCTGTACTGCTGCAGCTGCAACACTCCACTGGATGTGAATTAAACATTCAGAATCGCACAGATGTTTCATGTCGTTGATCATTCAAGTATGAAAGTATGGATGAATGTAGGGTCAGTGATTCCTCTTTACGTCCATGTTGCTCATGTCGTGGGACTTGAGTCACAGGGTGCAACATTGCCGATTGCTGGCCCGGGTGGCGTAGACACTACAACAGAGACACAAGCATCAGTTACTTCCTTGTCCAGCCCAGAACTGAAGCACGCCCAGAGCCCCGGGGTCATTGTTCCCACCCCTACGCTGGCCTGCCATACGCCAGGCCAGTCCACTCCGCTTACGCTCAGAGGGGGGGACGACAAAGCTACATGTCCCAGGTCTTCCCTGTAGTGATCTGCTGATCACTGTTCTAGTTGTCAGCATGCCACAGCCACTCCCTGAGGGCTGGTTAACACCCACACTACACCCATCCAGCACAGGCATCACAGGACATGTGACCCTGCCAATAAAAGGGGCCTAGCACATCACATTCCCCACTGCCGGAGATGACATGATGGCGTCCGCACCACGAGACTCAATCATGAGGGGGCCGTGACTTGTGGCGCACTGGGCTAGTGGCACCCGCTGCACTGTGGCTGGCAGGGGCCTACTGCCACGTGACGATGACTTGCGTTGCACTGGGTTAGTGGCACCCGCTGCACTGCGGCTGGCAGGGGCCTACCGCCACGTGACGATGACTTGCGTTGCACTGGGTTAGAGGCACCTGAACAGCTGAGCGGGTGTGCAGCCAGTGATGATGCTTAGGCCTCGATGAGCCGTCCTCCTAATCGTGGTTTGATTTGAATTGTGAGCCCTGCAGGACCGTGGTGCACACCGAAGGCAGCAGTCAGCACACACATGACTCCGCGGTGCGGTGCCGTACGGTGCGCTGGGGGCCTTTGGCGCGGAATCCAGCGATCGGCTGAGGAGGATGCACCGGCACGTGGTGGGCCCTCTTGGAGACACGCCAGTGGCGGCAGGTGAGCATTGAGGCCTGGGTGCGCTGGGGCAGCCAGTCATCGCTGGGCGGAGGACCAGTCTGGGGTGCAGCAGGCGCACAGGATCGCGCAGGCACCACCGGTCACGGTGGCGGACTCGTGGTTGGGTGGGGGGCGCCGCCCTGGCTGACACGACCCTGCATGCGATGACGTGATGTGCGTGGGTTGGTTTGGGACGTAGCCACCTCGTCTCCAGTGTGAATGTGCCCGTTGAAGGTGGTCGGCCACATGTGTGTAGGCCTATGGACAGGTTGTGGCGGAGACTGAGACACACGCAGTAGTCACTTTGGTGGTGGATTTGTGACGTGTGCATTCCCACAGTTGTGAGTTGGGGGATTGTGGAGTTGAGGTGTGTGGTGTGTTCAGTTGGTACTTGCCGATGGGCAGTGCATTTCCATGGGGGCCATCCTCAAAGCGCTGGTTGGTGGCGGACTTGCGGACATGTGGGAATCATGCACACTGCCTGGGGAGTTTGCGTCGACATTGGTGGACAGGCCACGGTGGTCCACTTTTGCATGCACATTGATGGCATGCATGTGGTTGCTGTTGCGGTGATTGTGTGCAGTGTCAGCAGGGTGCACAAGTCGTACATGTGTGCTGTGAATTGCCCCCAACACATGCGTGACGCCAGCTATGGCGTAGTTCCCTTGCGTGGTCTCAAGATGTTCCTGCGCAGTGTGGGGGGAGTGAGGGGCAGGGGTGTCGAGCTGACACACACCGTGATGCTTTCAGCTATGATGAGCCCTGCATGATGTGACTGTGACAGCAGTTCGTGTGGTCGTTACCTTCCTCTTCATTCCTACGACAGTTACGGCCCACGAACTTCTGTTACGGTCTTCTCATGCATGATTTATCATGCCTGTGAGCATTCCGGTTTGTCCAAGTGCAGTACACTGTACCAGATTAGGCATGTGACTATACGGAAGTTTGACCATTGTCCCCATTTCTCCCACAGGTTTCTGGAGACACGTTGCCCTGTTGGAGTTCCCCGTTGGGAATGGAACGCGTTGGCTGAGCTTTTCATTTTGTTTGTTTGTGTATTTGTAATAAAGTTCTGTTTTTACACTACTGTTGACTACTGGACTTCATGACCTGGCACACCCACATTTCGGTTACTACGATCTTGGGTCTGGGGCACGGAGGCGTCTAGCACGGCTGGCGTTGGGGTTGGTTGCGAAGGTACACTGCGAGTTGGAACTATTGTGTGGTGTGGATACAGGGGCCCGCCGTTGCTTTTGTGGACATGCATCCATGACATGGTGAGGGAGTTTGATGGGGCTGGCTGTGAGACTCCTCCGACTCTGGCAGTTGTTGGTTGGGAGGTACCAGGGGCCAACAGGTGCAGCACAGCCAGCAGCTTTGTCTGTGGGGGGGTGTAGGTTGTCCGCTGTGTTGGTACCGTCAGCCTGTGGGCAATGTGGGTCAGGATGCGGAGGATGGTTGTCCTTTTGAGCCTGTGTTGGCCAATGTCTTCCTCTGGCGTTGAGTCTTTGCAGCTGGTGCGTTTTAGGGTTGTCCGCTGTCCTGCACTGCCTAGGTGGTAATCCGGGGGGGTGGGCCTGGGAGTGGTGGCGGTGGGTGTTGTGGCCCTCTTGGTTCTCCGAGCTGTATGATCAGTAGCTCCATGGCATCTGTTGGTCTTCAGATGTGGCTCTGGGCTGGGCTCCCTTTCATACTGCAGGTAGTCGTCCTGCTTAACACCAGCAAAAGGCAGGTGTTAAATCCCTGCTGCTAACGTGCCTTATCGCCCATTCTTGGTTCGCATCGCAGATCTGACTGGTCATTGAGAATCTCGCGAAGTTGTGTTTTCGTGTGTTTTTGCATGGGAATGCCACCTCTGCATATCATTAGCGTTATTTGTCGCACTCATCTGTGGCGATGTTTTTTGCGGTTGCTATCGCAGGTAAACTGGCGATGTCGGCAGTTTGCACCGGCTTGTGAATGGGGCGATATATCTATCGCCACTTTTGCGGCGCTAAAGTGCCGATAAATTGGCGATAACTCCTTGAGAATATGCCCCAATGTATTTAAATTTGAAATGGCAAAAACCACAGTGCGGAGCAATGCCTCAGCTTTCTGAATTGTACATGTTAGAGCAGAAAAAGATCCCACTTTCACTGCAGTATCAGAGTCAGTCCTTTGCCTCTTTTGGTCAACATTTATTTCTGTATCCATTTTCCAATAGTCAGTCATTCCTAAATTATAAATATAATCGCCCTTTAGGTGCCATATGTCAGCCCATTTACCTCATGTTTCCAGATGCCTGGAGGTATACTATAATTGCTAACGTCGCACTTCTGCAATATAAACTTTTTGGGAGCAATGTTTTTAAATAAAGTGCCCAGTAAGACAGAAATCATACAACATATCTTGGTTGAGAAAATCATTTGTAACAGGGACTAATTTTGTGTACATTGTAATGGACAGTCTAACAACACCTTAAGAATACAACACAATCCTACATGGCAGGAACTGATTTCTAATTTGTCTCGGCCCACATTCTTTCTGTCTCTCAGTTTTTTTTCCATGGCACACAGCAAATACAAATGCTGAGTTGCCTTGTCACTGTGAGCTCCACTGGGCACACCGCTTGTCAGAGCTACTGACTGCTGCCCCCAACAAACCTCCACTCATGCCGAACAATTCTGTGACCTCCTCACCCTGTCTGGTTGGAACTCTTTCAGAAGGAAGGGCTTTCACACTTCAGATCTGCTTGTCTCTCTGCAATAATCCCCTCTGGGGAGGAGAGAGGTGACTGGAAGACAAGAAAGAACATTCTCTGATTATTCTTAAACTGCACTTGACGCTTTGAAGCAGGCAGTCTCATACTTATTATTAACAGACATGATTGTACTATTCTATGTATTACCATGAAACGAAATGTAAAGAAAATTCAATAGAAAAACTAGTGTAATTCCAGCATTACTCAAATGTATTTCAATGCATACCAGACAATTACTAAAATGTACAATTTGTCACAAGTTATTGTCAAGATATTTTGTGTGGGTACTCTTTTACTGGGACATTTTTGAAAGACTACATTAATCAATGTAATTGTAATTCCGAACTTAAATGTGCACTTTATTATGTATGTTTAAAGCACGTGGGTTTACTAGAATACTACTAGAATAATATTTGACAAAGGCCTATTATTGATGTGAGGAAGAATATAAAAACAGTAACACAGAGTTCTCTTTTTGTCTAAAGGGACCTCACCGGCTTCTCCTCTATCCACCATTTGTTTTTCTGTGATTATATTTTTGGCCTTAGCTTGTCTGTAGCCTAAGCTCCTTCAAGCGAGAGAATTAATGCGATCATTTAGACTTAGGCAGGGCAGCAAATTGTAGTTCACTCACTCCTCTGCCATGCACAGTGTTGTCATCAGTGATTTAGTTTCAGATGTTGCAGTGATGCTATCAGTGATGTCATAGAACTCGTCATGAGAGAGAGAGAGAGAGAGAGAGAGAGAGATCACAAGAGCACGAGTAATAGTTATTTTAGGGCACAAGTTACAGTTACTTGAGATAACTATAACCTGTAAATTTCAGGGGTTTTGTTAATTTAAAATGGTATGTTTTGACTGATATTTTACCTAACTATGATGTCTTTTAAACCGTTGTTGTACAAGTGAATTTCTAAGATTTTTAAATGCAAAGTAGCATATTATTACCATACCTAACTATAACATCACTTTAAACTTAGCTTTTTGTGTGAATTTCTAGGGTTTTTTTACCATTAAGTAATATTTTGTTACCATACATAAACCCAACCCATCGTCATGCACTGTCTTCGGTCATGCTCTGTGGGGTTGGCCTGCTTCGAACCCCCTACAGGCAGCCAACCTCACACTGCGAGGTTAGCCACAGGCAGCCAACCCCATGCTGTGCACGACCTTCAGCCATGCCCGTACCAGGGATTGGACACAGGCCTGACTGTGGCCAACCCACCCAAATGTAGTCAACCACAAGCTGCACATGACCATTCGTTGTGCACAGCGTGGGATTGGTCGCAGGGCCTGGCTTGCAGTCAGACCCTCCGTCCAACTTCCTGCAGGCAGCCACCCAGAGGCAGCCAACTGCACGCCGCATATGGCCTTTGATCATGCGGGGGTTGGCCGTTGAGCCTTGCTTTCAACCTGGCCCTGCAGCCAACTCCCTGCAGTCAGCCAACCCCACACTGTTCACAGCCTTTGGCTGTAGGCAGTGGGGAATTAGCCACAGGCTTTGGCCTGCCACCAGGCCCTGTGGCAAACCCGCCAGCAGGCTGCAAACCCACACTGCACACAGCCTTTGGCATACACAGTGTAGTGTTGGCCTTTAAGCTCCGAGGATGCTATCCCCTGAGGCCAAAACATATATATTAAAGGGATGGGGGGGGGGGCATGCAGCAGCCTTCCGAGAGCCTTAAATGGCCTCGCGGACATCATTCCCTGGGGCCAAATTCCAATAGAAAGGGGAGGGGGCTGCATGGTCCCTTCCATGAGCCTTAAAAGGCCCGGGGACCCCATCCGCTGGTGCCAAATACAATTAAACACGGGAATGGTTGTGTGTCCCCTCCCTCATCGAGCCTTCTTGGGCCCTTCGGATCACATCCCCCAGGATCAAATTCTAAGCGGAAGGAGGCACCCTGCCCCCCTCCCCAAGCCTTATTAGGGCCAGAGACCCCATCACCCGGGGCTGTATATTATTATAAAGGAGAGGGGGCCATGTTACCCCAATCCCTGAGCCTATTTTGGCCCCAGGGACCCAATCCCCTGGGGCAAAATACAATGAAACAGGGGAGAGTGCTTGTGGTCACCCTCCCCGAGTCTTCTAAGGCCCTGTGACCACATCCCCTTGGGCCAAACACAATAAAAAAGGGGAGGGAGGCCATGGCCCCCCTTAGTGAGCCTTATTAGGCCCTGGGGACCCCATTCCCGGGGCTAAATATAATAAAAATGGGGAAGGGGCCATCCAGCCCCTCCCCAGGCCTTATTAGGCCCCTGGGATGTTATCCCCCAGGGCCAAGTAATTAATAAAGGGAGGGGGGCTCGTAGCCCCTCCCCTGAGTCTAATTTGAACCCAGGGACGCCCTTCCCCCAGGGACATACCTTTTTTAAAGGGAAGGGGGCTTCATCGCCCTCTTGCCTGAGCCTAATTTGGCCCTGAAGACCCAATCCCCGGCACCTGCAGTAATTATAGGTGGGTAACAGTGCCCACCTGAGACACCCACTGACCAACATGTTGGGGGCTAGGGGGGAGCCCAAGGACCTCCGGGGCCCCAGCCAGCTCTGCACATGGTGTGGGAGCCGGTATTTTTTCTGCCCGCAGGGAGAAATATAGGTTCTGCTTCCCTGCTCGCATCAGTGCGGCAAGGGAAACAGATCACAAGTCTGCTCCGAGCTTGCAGGAGTATTTTTAATTCTCCTGCTGGCTCGAACCAGACTTAGGGCCTGATTTTTTTAATAAAAAGCACAGGCTAGAATGTCCCTTTTAGTTTCAGAGTGAAGTGTAGTGATTGAAGTGAAGTTTTGTGGTTTTTCTTTATTACCTAGAACAATAATGGTGTGTATTTTTAAACAAATTCTAATCAGACAACACCACAACATTAGTATGTGTTGTGTGTTTGACGTCCTATATTTTATTTGGTGTGTATATATATATATTCACTGAAAAAACCATAGGTTTCAGGGGCGTTATAGTTAGTTGGACATTTCACTCGTACAAAACCCGTGAAATTCCCCGTTATAGTTAGTTCAGCTAACTATAACTCGCGCCCTGCAATGCACTGCTGATGACGTCACATATTACATCACTCATGACATGGTCAGTGACATCACTGATGACATCACTCATGACATCTCAAATGACATCACTGATGACATCATCCAGTGACTGTGTGTTTCTGTAAAGTTTAAATATGTTTAATATATATAGGGAAAGGCGTATTGAAGAATGAGTGGGTGTATAAGTGTCTGAATGGATGATTTAGTAGGTGCGTGACTGACTCTATAAGTGAGTGATTAAACGTATCTTACTGAATGCATGGGTTAGTGACTAAACTGTGTGAATGTCTGTATCCGTGTGTCTGTTGGTGTGTAATCGGCTGCATGGGTTTGTGAATAGCTACATGAGTGTCTATATGGGTTATTGATTTGTTGTCTGAGTATCTGTATGGGTGCCTGAGTGTTTGTGTGGGTGGGGTGTGTGTGACTCTGAGCATAGATGTGTGAGTGGGTGGTTCACTGGGTGCATGGTTTCAAGAGTGCATCTGTGATGGACTGTATGGGTGGGTGAGTGTATGTATGGGTGTGTTAGTGAGTGAATGTATATCTCAGTGGTACATGTGTGAGTAACTACATATGTGAAAAGTAGTATATATGTGTGTTGGAGTACATAATTGGCTACAAATGAGAGTGTGTTATTGTGAGAGTGGCTGTATGGATGAGTGTGTGCTTGTATCATTGATTGTATAAGAGCGTAAGAATGTGCTTGTATTTGTATGAGTAATTGAGCTGGTGTGTGTATAACTGTACATCTGAGTAAATGGGAGTGTGATGAATTATTTGCATGACTGACTAGGTGTGTGAGTACCTCTATGGATGAGTGGCGGTGTGTGAGTGTCTATATAGGTGTATGAGTGCATATGACAGTCCTGTACTGAGTGACCGTAAGTATGAGTGACTGTACGGGTGAGTGAGTGGATGTGTGTGTAGACCTAAGAATCAGTGAGTGGGTATGTAGTTATTGGTGTTGGAGTGTCTATGGTTTTGAGAATGGTAGTGTGTAATTTAGAGTGGGTGTATGAAAAGTTATATTAGGGTGTGAGAAGATGCATGAAATTTTCATATGGATGATGTCATCAGTGATGTCATTTGAGATGTCATCAGTGATGTCATCAGTGATGTCACTGACCATGTCATGAGTGATGTAATATGTGACGTCATCAGCAGTGCATTGCGGGCGCGAGTTATAGTTAGCTGAACTAACTATAACGGGGGAATTTCACGGGTTTTGTACGAGTGAAATGTCCAACTAACTATAACGCCCCTGAAACCTATGGTTTTTTCAGTGAATTTCTAAGGTTTTTTAATGCTAATTTCTAACTATAACGTCCCTGAAACCTATGGTTTTTTCAGTGAATTTCTAAGGTTTTTTAAATGCTAATTTCTAACTATAACGTGCCTGAAACCTATGGTTTTTTCAGTGAATTTCTAAGGTTTTTAAATGCTAATTTCTAACTATAACTTGCCTGAAACCTATGGTTTTTAAGTGAATTTCAAAGGTTTTTTAAATGCTAGTCTCTAACTATGCCTACAGAGGTAGGACATGTGAAGAAAGAAGAAAAACACACAGAAAGAAGCAAAAGAAATGCAGAAAGAAGCAACAGAAGTCCACAAAGCCGAAGAAAAGTGCAGGAAGAAGCAAGACATGTGCAGAAAGAACCAACAGAGGAGCAGAAAGACGCCTTGTTCCAAAATCATCCTGTGCCCACAACTTTTTCAGATGGGTACTGGTGGTAACTGACTCTGACTAACCAGGCCTAGAGCCAGTGCTATGCTAAGAGACACTTAGAATACAGTAAAAACACCTACATACACTAGGGAACACTATGCGTTGGGGTACCCCTGTGATTAGCATGACCTCCTCTGTAAGGCCCTAGTACATAATAGGGCAGGGGGATTAAAACTACCTCTTAAAACGCGCTACGGGGCGCGTTTGCACAGTGGTGAAGGGAGGGGACGGCCTGATGTGACATGTGTGCAAACACGCCCTGTGGTGCGTTTTAAGTTGGGGAATTAATTCCTCTTCAATCCTGAGGGTCCCTGGGGTCCAACTAGCCCACCACGTACCTCCAGTAAGCGCCACAGGGCTGCGTTGCAGAGAGGTGGCCCAGGCCACGCCCCTTTTCACACCACTCTGCAACGCAGCTCTGTGGCGCTTACTGGAGGTACGTGGTAGGCTAGTTGGACCCCAGGGACCCTCAGGATTGAAGAGAAATTAATTCCCCAACTTAAAACGCGCCACAGGGCGTGTTTGCACACATGTCACCTCAGGCCCCGCCCTCCCTTCACCACTGTGCAAATGCGCCCTGTGGCGCGTTTTAAGTTGGGGGATAAAGTCCCTTGAATCCTGAGGGTCCCTGGGGTCCAGCTAGCCACCAGGTACCTCCAGTAAGCGCCACAGAGCTGCGTTGCAGAGAGGTGTAAAAGGGGTATGTCCTCTGAACACCTCTCTGCAACGCAGCTCCTGGCACATACTGGAGGTACCTGGTGGGCTAGTTGGCCCCAGGGACCCCCAGTATTCAAGGGGAATTAGTTCCCCAACTTTAAACGCGCCAGGGGCGCGTTTGCTGAGTGTTGCAGGGAGGGGGCGGGGCCTAGCCGCGATGCCGGCTTTTTTTTTAAGAAGGGGGCTATGTGGCCCCCTTCTCTTGCCTTTTTGTGCCCGGGGACCCCATCCCCCAGGGCCTGCTCCTCTTTTTAAAAAAAAAAAAAATGTTAATGGGAGGGGGCCGCGTGGGCCCCCTCCCGTGGCCAGTCCGGCCCCGGGGACCCCATCCCCGGGGCATGGCCTCACATATTGTTTTTATAGGAAGGGGGGCTGCATGGCCCCCTCCTAAGGCCTCTATTGGCCCCGGGGACCCCATCCCCCGGGTCCCACCTTTATTTAATAATTTTTTTGTCGGGGAGGGGGCCGCGTGGCCCCCCTCCCGGGCCACTCTGGCCCCGGGGACCCCATCTCCCGGGGCCTGGCCATCCTTTTTTTTTGGGAGGGGGGCCGCGTGGCCGCCCTCCTCAGGCCAAATATGGCCCCGGGGACCCCATCCCCCGGGGCCTGGCCTCTCCTTTAAACATTTTTTTTTTTAAATACACAGGGAAAGGGGGCCGCGTGGCCCCCCCTCCCAGGCCACTTCCAGCCCCGGGGACCCCATCCCCTGGGGCCTGGCCTCTCGTTGGGGACCGTGGGGGGGTCCCCAATCCCCCCACGGTCCCGCCGGCTCCCCGCGTCCTGCGGGAGCCGGCATTGCTTTTCCACATGGGGAACTGCGGACACGCAGCTCCGCTTGTGGAAAAGCAATCTGCTTTGCTTCATTGAAGCGAGAGCAGGTTTCCCTGCTCTCGTTTCAATGAAGCAAAGCAGTTTGCAATGACAGGGCGGGAGCTGCGAGGCTCCCGCCCTGTCATTGCAAACACCAGTGTCCCAGGGGTGGGCACCCCGGGACACTGCAGGAGCCGGCCCTGGGGGGTGGCGGTCCCCAGGGCCATCAAGGGCTCCAGGAGGGGGGCCGCGTGGCCCCCCTCCCAACAATTGCAAAGCCCCGGGGAGGTGGTGGTCCCCGGGGCTCGGGGGTCCGTTACGGACCACCAATTTTAAATATTAGTGCCCCGGGGAGGTGGCGGTCCCCGGGGCGTGTGAGGGGGCTCAAGCCCCTGCACACAGGTATATTTTTTTGAAAAATGGAGCCCCGGGGGGGTGGCGGTCCCCGGGGCTGCAGGGGGCAGTGTGCCCCCGCTATTATAATTAATGAAAGCCCCGGGGGGTGGTGGTCCCCGGGGCTTGGGGGGGCCTTAGAGGCCCCCCAAACTTAAAAAAAACAAGCCCCGGGAGGTGGCGGTCCCCGGGGCTGCGGGGGGCTGCATGCCCCCCTGCAACTCATTAATCAAGCCCCGGGGAGGTGGCGGTCCCCGGGGCAGTGTGGGGGGATTTTTTCACTGCCCCCAGGCCTTGGCCCACCCAGGGGCTAATTATTAACGAAGCGCGGGAAACCGCGCTTTGTTTTTTTTTTGTTTTGCGGCCGGATCCGCGAATCCGGCATGCATTTTGCCGATTTAAAAAAAAAAAATGCTTTTTTGGGCCCTGGGGGTCCTTGTGGGACCCCCTAAGCAGGCCCAGGGGATCAGGGTGTTTCTACCCTGCCCCCTTTTCTTTTTTTTCGCGTTTCTTTTTCTCTTTTCTTGTGACTCGGTTACCGATTCACAAGATGGCTGCCAACACTTCCTGGTTTGGAGTGTTGACAGTCAATTAGCATGAAGCTCGTGGTCGGGAGGGTGCGCGGATCCACCACGGCCATAGATATCGAAACTTTTATTTTTTTAATTTCTCAGCAACTACTGAACGGATTTACACCATTTTTAAAAAGGTCGCTTTCTGAACCAAGCACTACATTTTTGCCAAATTTAGGGTAAATCCGTTCAGTAGTTTTGGCTGTAGCCTTGCATAAAGTTTCCTATGGGAAATTGATTTTTGACTCTTATTTTTTGAATTTCTCTGGAATTACTGAACGGATTTACACCATTTTAAAAAAGAGGTGCTTTCTGAACCAAGCACTACCTTTTTGCCAAATTTGGTGTAATTCCGTTCAGCAGTTCGGGCTGTAGCCGTGGCTAAAGTTTCCTATTGGAATTAACATGGAGAAAACACGTTTTGGGACCCCCCTTTTTTCTCAGCCCCCGCTTGCCGAATCACCCCAAAACTTTCAAGATAGGAGCGGACCGGAGTGGGCCATAAGTTTTGAACATTTCGCGAATATTCGTCTACCGGCGCCAAAGTTATTGGGAAAAGAATGTTACGAATTTCCTATGGATAATAGGTCCTAACTATAACTATCTACTGGCGACCGCCAGTAGATAATATAGATAGATAGATAGATAGATGGATAGATAGATAGATAGATAGATAGATAGATAGATAGATAGATAGATAGATAGATGTGTATATATTTGATAATGTCATCAGATTTCAACAAATGTAACATTATGTCAATTTAGAAGACACATTATATTTCAATACAAATAACATATCTGTATATATATATATATATATATATATATATATATATGGTAACCACAGTCCTGTGGTAGAATCCTTTCTTCTGCAACCAAACAGGTACGGACCACAACGTAGAAATTAACAAATCCTTTTATTTTGCAGTTACAAATGCATCAAATGGATCAAGCAAGTGCCCAGCCTGACGCGTTTTGACCGCGTTTACGCGGTCTTGTTCATATATATAAATTCACTGAAAAAACCATAGGTTTCAGGAACGTTATAGTTAGTTGGACATTTCACTCGTACAAAACCATAGAAATTCCGGCGTTATAGGTAGTTCAGCTAACTATAACTCGCGCCCCCGCAATGCACTGCTGATGACGTCAGTCACATATTACATCATTCATGACATGGTCAGTGACATCACTGATGACATCACTGATGACATCTCAAATGACATCACTGATGACATCACGGATGACATCATCCAGTGACTGTGTGTTTCTGTAAAGTTTAAATTTGTTTTATATATATGCCAAGCTGTATTGAAGAATGAGTGGGTGTATAAGTGTCTGTATGGAGGATTTAGTAGGTACGTGACTGACTGTATAAGTGAGTGATTAAATGTGTCTTTCTGAATGCATGGGTTAGTGACTAAACTGTGTGAAAGTCTGTATCAGTCTGTCTGTTGTTGTGTAAGCTGCTGCATGGGTTGGTGAGTAGCTGCATGAGTGTCTATATGGGTTATTGATTGCTTGCCTGAGTATTTGTATGGCTGCCTAGAGTGTGTGTGGGTGGGTGGGAGGTGTGTGACTCTGTGCATAGATGTGTGAGTGGTTGATTCACTGGGTGTATGGGTTCAAGAGTGCATGTGGAAACAGCTGTATGGGTGGGTGAGTGTGTGTATGGGTGTGTTGGTGAGTGAATGGATGTCTCAGTGGTACAAGTGCAAGTAACTACATATGTAAAAGGCAGTATATGTGAGTGATGGTGTATATAAATAACTATATGTGAGAGTCAGTAATTGTGAGAGTGGCTGCATGGATGAGTGTGTATTTGTATCAGTGATTCTATAAGAGGGTAATTATGTGTTAGTATCTGTATGAATAAGTGAGGTGGTGTCTGTATAACTGTATAGGTGAGTAAATGGAAGTATGATTGACTCTTTGCATGACTGACTAAGTGTGTGAGTAACTCTGGATATGTGGCAGTGTGTGAGTGTCTGTATAGGTGTATGAGTGCATATGATAGTGTTGTATTGATGAGTGACTGCATGTATGAGTGACTGTATGGGTGAATGAGTGGATGTGTGTGTAGACCTAGGAATCAGTCAGTGCGTATTTAGTAACTGGTATTGATGTGTCAATTTTTTCGAAAATGGTAGTCTGTATTTTAGAGTGGGTGTATCAAAGGTTATATTCAGGTGTGAGGAGGTGCATCAGATTTTCATGTGAATGATGTCATCAGTGATGTCATCAGTGATGTCATTTGAGATGTCATCAGTGATGTCATCGACCATGTCATGAATGATGTAATATGTGACGTCATCAGCAGTGCATTGCGGGGGCGCGAGTTATAGTTAGCTGAACTAACTATAACGCCGGAATTTCTATGGTTTTGTACTAGTGAAATGTCCAACTAACTATAACGTTCCTGAAACCTATGGTTGTTTCAGTGAATTTCTATGGTTTTTTAAATGCTAATTTCTAACTATAACGTGCCTGAAACCTATGGTTTTTTCAGTGAATTTCAAAGGTTTTTTAAATGAAAATTTGTAAGTCTAATGTACCTCAATCCTATGTTTTTTTATTTTCTATATATATATACACATATATATATATTTTTAAAAAATTGTGAATAATTTTTAGTTAGGAAAACTATATTTATTATTTTATTTTTATTTTTTAATATTATACAGAAGTCGCGCACCCTTCGCACACCCTACACAATGGCTGCGCGCATTCCGGTAGCCATTTTGAAAATTTGCGCTGGGGTCGCGACTTCGGCGTAATTTGTAAAGTATGAAATATCTTTAAATTAATTATAAATAAAAGTTGTCCTTTAAGTGTTTGTCTAAATTTAATAATAAAAGTATTTTTAAAGTATTATTTTCAATATAATTTCGCCGAAAAATTATTCTATTATTATTGGATTCGGAGGTTAGGAGGGATGGCCATTTTGCTCGATCTGTTTTGCACGATTTTTTGGTCTAGTCAGGTGGACACCCTCCTCCGGGTGAGGTACGGCTTGGGGATTCTATTCAAAGGTGAGGAATCCACAGGCAGAAGTATCCATCAGAAGAACAAGTTACTTACCTTCGGTAACGCTTTTTCTGGTGGATACAGTATCTGCCTGTGGATTCCTCACTGTCCCACCTGCCTCCCCGTTGTCCACCTGTTTCTACCAAAAAGATGCTTTTACTGTTTGGCATGAATGTTTTTAATATGTCTTAATCATGCTTATATTTTAATAGTGAGAAATGCTTGATCTGTTGCTCTTTCTTTATGCCTTTATTGGTTATGCATTTGTATATATATATATATATATTTAGTATACTATGTATACATGTGAAAATTTGTCGGTCCACCTGTTTGCCTCGGTGGCACGGAAAAAATGAGTGGAACTGACGTCAGCACACCGACGAGGTCCTCTTATGGCTCCGATGACGTCATACGGTGTCGCGAGCGGAGCCGTGCTATTATGACGTCCTTGTCGACGTGGGAGAGCTAGGAAAGAATTTCCACAGAATGCTGGCGCAGGGGATATTCACCTAAGTGTTCAGGCTAGTCCTTTGGGAGCAACTGTTTATGTTTCCACTCCAGAAACCGAAACCAGTGATCCGAGGGCAGAGAGCCCTGCAGATGGCACACGAGGTGGGGAGCCCAGTCGTGTGCACTGGCGGGGCAGCGAAGTGACAAGCACCACTACCCACAAAAAAGGTAACAAGGGCACTGAATAACACAGGATCTTCTCTTTGTATCTGGCAGGAACAACGAGGTTAAAATGCCCTAGTTCCAAAATGTAGAATTAGAACTACAACGGTCTTCAAGAGGACCTGCGATGGATGCCGCTTCTGCCTCCGGTACCCTGGAGGCGGCACATGGGTCACGCGGTACCGTCATACTGCGGTGGGATGCACACTCGTTGACCTCTCATGGCACTGCTCCACACTTCGGGGAGAACGCTTTCCATTAGCTGTGTTTTCTGATGACGTGTCGCGCCGGCCCCGTCCAACAACAGAACTCCTTTAGATCCAAACAGACTCTTCCACTCTCTCACCGGAAGTGAAACCAGGCCACACGGACACTTTCACAATACAACAGCCGGGAATGCACTTTTCGGTAAAAAAAACACATTCCTTCCTCCTAATTTATCAAATAAAAGACTCACTGAAGAACAGGGGCCAGGTTCGATCGCTAAACAGCCGTTACAATGACTTTTTTACTTCGCGATACCATTACAACGCATGCATTACCACGCATGCGTTGTACATCGTGAAGTCATTACTACGCATTGTTTTAGAACGCATGGTCATTTACCACGCATGCCTTTACAATGAATTTCGTTGTAAAGGTATGTATGGTAAATGACCATGCGTTCTAAAAAAATGTAGACGTTCCACGTCGTTGTAAGGAAACAGAGTCTGTTCCGTTTCCTCACAATGACGTGCATCGCCCCTCAGAGACGAGGTGAAGCAGGAACCACGAGGAGAGAGGAACCATGAGGAGTGAGAGGTAAGGGGGATTGGGCATGGGGTGGGTGTTACTTTTCTAGGGTTTAGGGTAGTGCAGTGGTGTTTGTGTAGTGTAGGGGGTTGTGCTGGGGGTAGTGTTTTAGGGTTTAGGGTAGTGCAGTGGTGTTTGTGTAGTGTAGGGGGTCGTGCTGGGGGTAGTGTTTTAGGGTTTAGGGTAGTGCAGTGGTGTTTGGGTAGTGTAGGGGGTCATGCTGGGGGTAGAGTTTTAGGGTTTAGGGTAGTGCAGTGGTGTTTGGGTAGTGTAGGGGTCATGCTGGGGGTAGTGTTTTAGGGTTTAGGGTAGTACAGTGGTGTTTGTTTAGTGTGGTGGTCGTTCTTGGGGTAGTGTTTTAGGGTTTAGGGTAGTGCAGTGGTGTTTGGGTAGTGTAGGGGGTCTTGCTGGGGGTAGATTTAGGGTTTAGGGTAGTGCAGTGGTGTTTGGGTAGTGTAGGGAGTCGTGCTGGGGGTAGTGTTTTAGGGTTTAGGGTAGTGCAGTGGTGTATGTGTAGAGTAGGGGGACGTGCTGGGGGTAGTGTTTTAGGGTTAGGGTAGTGCAGTGGTGTTTGTGTAGTGTAGGGGGTCGTGCTGGGGGTAGTGTTTTAGGGTTTAGGGTAGTGCAGTGGTGTTTGGGTAGTGTAGGGGTCATCCTGGGGGTAGTGTTTTAGGGTTTAGGGTAGTGCAGTGGTGTTTGGGTAGTGTAGGGGGTCGTGCTGGGGGTAGTGTTATAGGGTTTAGGGTAGTGCAGTGGTGTTTGTGTAGTGTAGGGGATCATGCTGGGGGTAGTGTTTTAGGATTGAGGGTAGTGCAGTGGTGTTTGGGAGGTGTAGGGGGTCGTGCTGGGATAAGTGTTTTAGGGTTTAGGGTAGTGCAGTGGTGTTTGGGTAGTGAAGGGGTCATGATGGGGGTAGTGTTTTAGGGTTTAGGGTAGTGCAGTGGTGTTTGTGTAGTGTATGGGGTTGTGCTGGGGGTAGTGTTTTAGGATTTAGGGTAGTGCAGTGGTGTTTGTGTAGTGTAGGGGGTCGCGCTGGGGGTAGATTTAGGGTTTAGGGTAGTGCAGTGGTGTTTGGGTAGTGTAGGGAGTTGTGCTGGGGGTAGTGTTTTAGGGTTTAGGGTAGTGCAATTGTGTTTGTGTAGTGTAGGGCGTCGTGCTGGGGGTAGTGTTTTAGGGTTTAGGGTAGTGCAGTGGTGTTTGTGTAGTGTAGGGGGTCATGCTGGGGGTAGTGTTTTAGGGTTTAGGGTAGTGCCGTGGTGTTTGGGTAGTGTAGGGGCTCATGCTGGGGTAAGTGTTTTAGGGTTTAGGGTAGTGCACTGGTGTTTGTGTAGTGTAGGGGGTCGTGCTGGGGGTAGTGTTTTAGGGTTTAGGGTAGTGCAGTGGTGTTTGTGTAGTGTAGGGTGTCTTGCTGGGGGTAGTATTTAGGGTTTAGGGTAGTGCAGTGGTGTTTGTGTAGTGTAGGGAGTCGTGCTGGGGTTATTGTTTTAGGGTTTAGGGTAGTGCAGTGGTGTTTGTGTAGTGTAGGGGTCGTGCTGTGGATAGTGTTTTAGGGTTTAGGGTAGTGCAGTGGTGTTTGGGTAGTGTAGGGGGTCGTGCTGGGGGTAGTGTTTTAGGGTTTAGGGTAGTGCAGTGGTGTTTGTGTAGTGTAGGGGTCGTGATGAGGATAGATTTAGGGTTTAGGGTAGTGCAGTGGTGTTTGGGTAGTGTAGGGGGTCGTGCTGGGGGTAGTGTTTTAGGGTTTAGGGTAGTGCAGTGGTGTTTGTGTAGTGTAGGGGGTCGTGCTGGGGGTAGTGTTTTAAGGTTTAGGGTAGTGCAGTAGTGTTTGTGTAGTATAGGGGGTCGTTCTGGGCAAAGTGTTTTAGGGTGTAGGGAAGTGCAGTGGTGTTTGTGTAGTGTAGGGGGTCGTGTTTTAGGGTTTAGGGTAGTGCAGTGGTGTTTGGGTAGTGTAGGGGGTCGTGCTGGGGGTAGTGTTTTAGGGTTTAGGGGTAGTGCAGTGGTGTTTGTGTAGTGTAGGGGGTCGTGTGGGGTAGTGTTTTAGGGTTTAGGGTAGTGCAGTGGTGTTTGGGTAGTGGAGGGGGTCGTGCTGGGGGTAGTGTTTTAGGGTTTAGGGTAGTGCAGTGGTGTTTGTGTAGTGTAGGGGTCGTGCTGGGGGTAGTGTTTTAGGGTTTAGGGTAGTGCAGTGGTGTTTGTGTAGTGTATGGTGTCGTTCTGGGGGTAGTGTATTAGGGTTTAGGGTAGTGCAGTGGTGTTTGGGTAGTGTAGTGGGTCGTGCTGGGGTAGTGTTTTAGGGTTTAGGGTAGTGCAGTGGTGTTTGTGTAATGTAGGGGTTGTGCTGGGGGTAGTGTTTTAGGATTTAGGGTAGTGCAGGAGTGTTTGTGTAGTGTAGGGGGTGGTGCTGGGGTTAGATTTAGGGTTTAGGGTAGTGCAGTGGTGTTTGGGTAGTGTAGGGAGTCGTGCTGGGGGTAGTGTTTTAGGGTTGAGGGTAGTGCAGTGGTGTTTGTGTAGTGTACGGAGGCGTGCTAGGGGTAGTGTTTTAGCATTTAGGGTTGTGTAGTGATGTTTCGGTAGTGTAGGGGGTCATGCTGGGGGTAGTGTTTTAGGGTTTAGGGTAGTGCAGTGGTGTTTGGGTAGTGTAGGGGGTCGTGCTGGAGGTAGTGTTTTAGGGTTTAGGGTAGCGCAGTGGTGTTTGTGTAGTGTAGGGGGTCGTGCTGGGGGTAGTGTTTTAGGGTTTAGGGTAGTGCAGTGGTGTTTGTGTAGTGTAGAGGGTCATTCTGGGTATAGTGTTTTAGCATTTAGGGTAGCTGCAGTGGTGTTTGTGTAGTGTAGGGGTTCGTGTTTTAGCATTTAGGGTAGTGCAGTATTGTTTGGGTAGTGTATGGGGTCGTGCTGGGGATAGTGTTTTAGGGTTTAGGGTAGTGCAGTGGTGTTTGTGTAGTGTAGGGGGTCGTGCTGGGGGTAGTGTTTTAGGGTTTAGGGTAGTGCAGTGGTGTTTGGGTAGTGTAGGGGTCATGCTGGGGGTAGTGTTTTAGGGTTTAGGGTAGTGCAGTGGTGTTTGGGTAGTGTAGGGGGTCATGCTGGGGCAGTGTTTTAGGGTTTAGGGTGGTGCAGTGGTGTTTGGGTAGTGTAGGGGGTCATGCTGGGGGTAGATTTAGGGTTTAGGGTAGTGCAGTGGTGTTTGTGTAGTGTAGGGGGTCGTGCTGGGGGTAGTGTTTTAGGGTTTAGGGTAGTGCAGTGGTGTTTGTGTAGTGTAGGGGGTCGTGCTGGGGTAGTGTTTTAGGTTTTAGGGTAGTGCAGTGGTGTTTGTGTAGTGTAGGGGGTAGTGTTTTAGAGTTTAGGGTAGTGCAGTGGTGTTTGTGTAGTGTAGGGGGTCGTGCTGGGGGTAGTGTTTTAGGGTTTAGGGTAGTGCAGTGGTATTTGGGTAGTGTAGGTGGTCGTGCTGGGGGTAGTGTTTTAGAGTTTAGGGTAGTGCAGTGGTGTTTGTGTAGTGTGGGGGTCATGCTGGAGATAGATTTAGGGTTTAGAGTAGTGCTGTGGTGTTTTTGTAGTGTAGGGGGTCGTGCTGGGGTAGTGTTTTAGGGTTTAGGGCAGAGCAGTGGTGTTTGGGTAGTGTAGGGGGTCGTGCTGGGGGTAGTGTTTTAGGGTTTAGGGTAGTACAGTGGTGTTTGGTGTAGTGTAGGGGTCGTGCTGGGGGTAGTGTTTTAGGGTTTAGGGTAGTGCAGTGGTGTTTGTGTAGTGTAGGAGGTCGTGCTGGGGTAGTGTTTTAGGGTTTAGGGTAGTGCAGTGGTGTTTGTGTAGTGTAGGGGGTCGTGCTGGGGGTAGTGTTTTAGGGTTTAGGGTAGTGCAGTGGTGTTTGGGTAGTGTAGGGGGTCATGCTGGGGGTAGAGTTTTAGGGTTTAGGGTAGTGCAGTGGTGTTTGGGTAGTGTAGGGGGTCATGCTGGGGGAGTGTTTTAGGGTTTAGGGTAGTGCAGTGGTGTTTGTGTAGTGTGGGGGTCGTTCTTGAGGTAGTGTTTTAGGGTTTAGGGTAGTGCAGTGGTGTTTGGGTAGTGTAGGGGGTCGTGCTGGGGGTAGTATTTAGGGTTTAGGGTAGTGTAGTGGTGTTTGGGTAGTGTAGGGAGTCGTGCTGGGGTAGTGTTTTAGGGTTTAGGGTAGTGCAGTGGTGTTTGTGTAGTGTAGGGGTCGTGCTGGGGGTAGTGTTTTAGGGTAGTGCAGTGGTGTTTGTGTAGTGTAGGGGGTCGTGCTGGGGGTAGTGTTTTAAGGTTTAGGGTAGTGCAGTAGTGTTTGTGTAGTATAGGGGGTCGTTCTGGGCGAAGTGTTTTAGGGTGTAGGGAAGTGCAGTGGTGTTTGTGTAGTGTAGGGGGTCGTGTTTTAGCGTTTAGGGTAGTGCAGTGGTGTTTGGGTAGTGTAGGGGGTCGTGCTGGGGGTAGTGTTTTAGGGTTAGCGGGTAGTGCAGTGGTGTTTGTGTAGTGTAGGGGGTCGTGCTGGGGTAGTGTTTTAGGGTTTAGGGTAGTGCAGTGGTGTTTGGGTAGTGGAGGGGGTCGTGCTGGGGGTAGTGTTTTAGGGTTTAGGGTAGTGCAGTGGTGTTGTGTAGTGTAGGGAGTCGTGCTGGGGTAGTGTTTTAGGGTTGTGCAGTGGTGTTTGTGTAGTGTACGGGGTCGTGCTGGGGGTAGTGTTTTAGGTTTAAGGGTAGTGCAGTGGTGTTTGTGTAGTATAGGGGGTAGTGTTTTAGGGTTTAGGGTAGTGCAGTGGTGTTTGGGTAGTGTAGGGGTCATGCTGGGGGTAGTGTTTTAGGGTTTAGGGTAGTGCAGTGGTGTTTGTGTAGTGTAGGGTGTCGTTCTGGGGGTAGTGTATTAGGGTTTAGGGTAGTGCAGTGGTATTTGGGTGGTGTAGTGGGTCGTGCTGGGGGTAGTGTTTTAGGGTTTAGGGTAGTGCAGTGGTGTTTGTGTAGTGTAGGGGGTCGTGCTGGGGGTAGTGTTTTAGGGTTTAGGGTAGTGCAGTGGTGTTTGTGTAGTGTAGGGGTTCGTGCTGGGGTTAGATCTAGGGTTTAGGGTAGTGCAGTGGTGTTTGGGTAGTGTAGGGAGTTGTGCTGGGGGTAGTGTTTTAGGGTTTAGGGTAGTGCAGTGGTGTTTGTGTAGTGTACGGGGTCGTGCTAGGGGTAGTGTTTTAGAATTTAGGGTAGTGCAGTGGTGTTTGGGTAGTGTAGGAGGTCATGCTGGGGGTAGTGTTTTAGGGTTTAGGGTAGTGCAGTGGTGTTTGGGTAGTGTAGGGGGTCGTGCTGGAGGTAGTGTTTTAGGGTTTAGGGTAGCGCAGTGGTGTTTCTGTAGTGTAGGGGGTCGTGCTGGGGGTAGTGTTTTAGGGTTTAGGGTAGTGCAGTGGTGTTTGTGTAGTGTAGGGGGTCATTCTGGGTATAGTGTTTTAGCATTTAGGGTACTGCAGTGGTGTTTGTGTAGTGTAGGGGTTCGTGTTTTAGCATTTAGGGTAGTGCAGTATTGTTTGGGTAGTGTATGGGGTCGTGCTGGGGATAGTGTTTTAGGGTTTAGGGTAGTGCAGTGGTGTTTGTGTAGTGTAGGGGGTCGTGCTGGGGGTAGTGTTTTAGGGTTTAGGGTAGTGCAGTGGTGTTTGGGTAGTGTAGGGGGTCATGCTGGGGGTAGTGTTTTAGGGTTTAGGTTAGTGCAGTGGTGTTTGGGTAGTGTAGGGGGTCATGCTGGGGCAGTGTTTTAGGGTTTAGGGTGGTGCAGTGGTGTTTGGGTAGTGTAGGGGGTCATGCTGGGGGTAGATTTAGGGTTTAGGGTAGTGCAGTGGTGTTTGTGTAGTGCAGTGGGTCGTGCTGGGGGTAGTGTTTTAGGGTTTAGGGTAGTGCAGTGGTGTTGGTGTACTGTAGGGGTCGTGCTGGGGGTAGTGTTTTAGGTTTTAGGGTAGTACAGTGGTGTTTCTGTAGTGTAGGGAGTAGTGTGTTACGGTTTAGGGTAGTGCTATGGTGTTTGTGTAGTGTAGGGGGTCGTGCTGGGGGTAGTGTTTGAGGGTTTAGGGTAGTGCAGTGGTATTTGGGTAGTGTAGGCGGTCGTGCTGGGGGTAGGTTTTTAGGGTTTAGGGTAGTGCAGTGGTGTTTGTGTAGTGTGGGGGTCATGCTGGGGATAGATTTAGGGTTTAGAGTAGTGCAGTGGTGTTTGTGTAGTGTAGGGGGTGGTGCTGGGGTAGTGTTTTAGGGTTTAGGGTAGTGCAGTGGTGTTTGGGTAGTGTAGGGGGTCGTGCTGGGGGTAGTGTTTTAGGGTTTAGGGTAGTACAGTGGTGTGTGTGTAGTGTAGGGGGTCGTGCTGGGGGTAGTGTTTTAGGGTTTAGGGTAGTGCAGTGGTGTTTGTGTAGTGTAGGGGGTCGTTCTGGGCATCGTGTTTTAGGGTTTAGGGTAGTGCAGTGGTGTTTGTGTAGTGTATGGGGTCGTGTTTTAGGGTTTAGGGTAGTGCAGTGGTGTTTGTGTAGTGTAGGGGGTCGTGCTGGGGGTAGTGTTTTAGGGTTTAGGGTAGTGCAGTGGTGTTTGTGTAGTGTAGGGAGTCATGCTGGGGGTAGTGTTTTAGGGTAGCACAGTGGTGTTTGTGTAGTGTAGGGGGTCGTGCTGGGGGTAGTGTTTTAAGGTTTAGGGTAGTGCAGTAGTGTTTGTGTAGTATAGGGGGTCGTTCTGGGCGTAGTGTTTTAGGGTGTAGGGTAGTGCAGTGGTGTTTGTGTAGTGTAGGGGGTCGTGTTTTAGGGTTTAGGGTAGTGCAGTGGTGTTTGGGTAGTGTAGGGGGTCGTGCTGGGGGTAGTGTTTTAGGGTTTAGGGTAGTGCAGTGGTGTTTGTGTAGTGTAGGGGGTCGTGCTGGGGTAGTGTTTTAGGGTTTAGGGTAGTGCAGTGGTGTTTGGGTAGTGGAGGGGGTCGTGCTGGGGGTAGTGTTTTAGGGTTTAGGGTAGTGCAGTGGTGTTGTGTAGTGTAGGGAGTCGTGCTGGGGTAGTGTTTTAGGGTTTAGGGTTGTGCAGTGGTGTTTGTGTAGTGTACGGGGTCGTGCTGGGGGTAGTGTTTTAGGTTTAAGGGTAGTGCAGTGGTGTTTGTGTAGTATAGGGGGTAGTGTTTTAGGGTTTAGGGTAGTGCAGTGGTGTTTGTGTAGTGTAGGGGGTCATGCTGGGGGTAGTGTTTTAGGGTTTAGGGTAGTGCAGTGGTGTTTGTGTAGTGTATGGGGTCGTGTTTTAGGGTTTAGGGTAGTGCAGTGGTGTTTTAGGGTTTAGGGTAGTGCAGTGGTGTTTGTGTAGTGTAGGGTGTCGTTCTGGGGGTAGTGTTTTAGGGTAGTGCAGTGGTATTTGGGTGGTGTAGTGGGTCGTGCTGTGGGTAGTGTTTTAGGGTTTAGGGTAGTGCAGTGGTGTTTGTGTAGTGTAGGGGGTCGTGCTGGGGGTAGTGTTTTAGGGTTTAGGGTAGTGCAGTGGTGTTTGTGTAGTGTAGGGGTTCGTGCTGGGGTTAGATTTAGGGTTTAGGGTAGTGCAGTGGTGTTTGGGTAGTGTAGGGAGTTGTGCTGGGGGTAGTGTTTTAGGGTTTAGGGTAGTGCAGTGGTGTTTGTGTAGTGTACGGGGTCGTGCTGGGGGTAGTGTTTTAGAATTTAGTGTAGTGCAGTGGTGTTTGGGTAGTGTAGGGGGTCATGCTGGGGGTAGTGTTTTAGGGTTTAGGGTAGTGCAGTTGTGTTTGTGTCGTGTAGGGGTCATGCTGGTTGTAGATTTAGTGTTTAGAGTAGTGCAGTGGTGTTTGTGTAGTGTAGGGGGTCGTGCTGGAGGTAGTTTTTTAGGGTTTAGGGTAGCGCAGTGGTGTTTCTGTAGTGTAGGGGGTCGTGCTGGGGGTAGTGTTTTAGGGTTTAGGGTAGTGCAGTGGTGTTTGTGTAGTGTAGGGGGTCATTCTGGGTATAGTGTTTTAGCATTTAGGGTAGTGCAGTGGTGTTTGTGTAGTGTAGGGGTTCGTGTTTTAGCATTTAGGGTAGTGCAGTATTGTTTGGGTAGTGTAGGGGGTCGTGCTGGGGATAGTGTTTTAGGCTTTAGGGTAGTGCAGTGGTGTTTGTGTAGTGTAGGGGGTCGTGCTGGGGGTAGTGTTTTAGGGTTTAGGGTAGTGCAGTGGTGTTTGGGTAGTGTAGGGGGTCATGCTGGGGGTAGTGTTTTAGGGTTTAGGGTAGTGCAGTGGTGTTTGGGTAGTGTAGGGGGTCATGCTGGGGTAGTGTTTTAGGGTTTAGGGTGGTGCAGTGGTGTTTGGGTAGTGTAGGGGGTCATGCTGGGGGTAGATTTAGGGTTTAGGGTAGTGCAGTGGTGTTTGTGTAGTGTAGGGGGTTGTGCTGGGGGTAGTGTTTTAGGGTTTAGGGTAGTGCAGTGGTGTTTGTGTAGTGTAGGGGTCGTGCTGGGGGTAGTGTTTTAGGTTTTAGGGTAGTACAGTGGTGTTTCTGTAGTGTAGGGGGTAGTATTTTAGAGTTTAGGGTAGTGCAGTGGTGTTTGTGTAGTGTAGGGGGTCGTGCTGGGGGTAGTGTTTTAGGGTTTAGGGTAGTGCAGTGGTGTTTGTGTAGTGTAGGGTTCGTGTTTTAGGGTTTAGGGTAGTGCAGTGGTGTATGGGTAGTGTAGGGGGTCATGCTGGGGGTAGTGTTTTAGGGTTTAGGGTAGTGCAGTGGGGTTTGTGTAGTGTAGGGGGTCATGCTGGGGGTAGATTTAGGGTTTAGGGTAGTGCAGTGGTGTTTGGGTAGTGTAGGGAGTCATGCTGGGGGTAGTGTTTTAGGGTTTAGGGTAGTGCAGTGGTGTTTGTGTAGTGTAGGGGGTCGTGCTGGGGGTAGTGTTTTAGGGTTTAGGGTAGTGCAGTGGTGTTTGTGTAGTGTAGGGGGTCGTGCTGGGGGTAGATTTAGGGTTTAGGGTAGTGCAGTGGTGTTTGGGTAGTGTAGGGAGTCGTGCTGGGGGTAGTGTTTTAGGGTTTAGGGTAGTGCAGTGGTGTTTGTGTAGTGTAGGGGGTCATGCTGGGGGTAGTGTTTTAGGGTTTAGGGTAGTGCAGTGGTGTTTGTGTAGTGTACGGGGTCGTGCTGGGGGTAGTGTTTTAGGGTTTAGGGTAGTGCAGTGGTGTTTGTGTAGTGTAGGGGGTCGTGCTGGGGGTAGATTTAGGGTTTAGGGTAGTGCAGTGGTGTTTGGGTAGTGTAGGGAGTCGTGCTGGGGGTAGTGTTTTAGGGTTTAGGGTAGTGCAGTGGTGTTTGTGTAGTGTAGGTGGTCGTGCTGGGGGTAGTGTTTTAGAGTTTAGGGTAGTGCAGTGGTGTTTGTGTAGTGTGGGGGTCATGCTGGGGATAGATTTAGGGTTTAGAGTAGTGCAGTGGTGTTTTTGTAGTGTAGGGGGTCGTGCTGGGGTAGTGTTTTAGGGTTTAGGGCAGAGCAGTGGTGTTTGGGTAGTGTAGGGGTCGTGCTGGGGGTAGTGTTTTAGGGTTTAGGGTAGTACAGTGGTGTTAGTTTAGTGTAGGGGGTCGTGCTGGGGGTAGTGTTTTAGGGTTTAGGGTAGTGCAGTGGTGTTTGTGTAGTGTAGGGGGTCGTTCTGGGCATCGTGTTTTAGGGTTTAGGGTAGTGCAGTGGTGTTTGTGTAGTGTAGGGGTCGTGTTTTAGGGTTTAGGGTAGTGCAGTGGTGTTTGTGTAGTGTAGGGGGTCGTGCTGGGGGTAGTGTTTTAGGGTTTAGGGTAGTGCAGTGGTGTTTGTGTAGTGCAGGGAGTCATGCTGGGGTAGGGTTTTAGGGTTTAGGGTAGTGCAGTGGTGTTTGGGCAGTGTAGGGGGTCGTGCTGGGGGTGGTGTTTTTTGGTTTAGGGCAGTGCAGTGGTGTTCGGGCAGTGTAGGGGGTCGTGCTGGGGGTAGTGTTTTAGGGTTTAGTGTAGCACAGTGGTGTTTGTGTAGTGTAGGGGGTCGTGCTGGGGTAGTGTTTTAGGGTTTAGGGTAGTGCAGTGGTGTTTGTGAAGTGTATGGGGTCGTGTTTTAGGGTTTAGGGTAGTGCAGTGGTGTTTGTGTAGTGTAGGGGTCGTGCTGGGGGTAGTGTTTTAGGGTTTAGGGTAGTGCAGTGGTTTTTGTGTAGTGTAGGGGCTCGTGCTGGGGGTAGTGTTTTATGGTTTAGGGAAGTGCAGTGGTGTTTGAGTAGTGTAGGGGGTCATGCTGGGGGTAGTGTTAGTAATACAACTGAACCACACA